>JAVIWB010005795.1:0-81969 GCA_031893035.1 Dermolepida albohirtum
ACTGAAGATTTCATGACCACCATACAAGATCGAATTGTAGAAACCAGAAACTGCAGTAAATATATCCTAAAACAAAATGACATAGTAGACAATGTCAGAAAACATCAGACACAATTGAACATCTCATAGGCGCATATACAAACCTAGCACAAACAGAAGATATAATGCGACATGACAATATCTGTAAAATAATAATAAGAGATCAAGCAAAATAGTACAAATTGATAGACACAACTAGTCCATAGTATAGACATGAACCACAAATAAAATTTCAAATTGCCAAATTACACCCGAAAAGAAACATTTTCACAGATTTCACAGAAACACACAATTAATCAGACATTAAACTAACTCATAAAAATACTAACGAGGCTTAATTGACCTTTTTATACGTGATATTCATAGCCATGAGCAAAGAATGTTAGAAGAAACGCAATAAATATATTCCTTTATTGGAATAAATACATTTACTGACACGTCACCACCAACTCAAAATTAGACCAATTATAATTTCTACCATTGGCATAATTCCGTAACACCCTTTCCGGAAAGTACGAACGTAGAAACCTCTCGACGAATATTTTGAGTAGAAGTTTCCACATTAGATAAATAAGAACCATAGGCATAAATTGAATTTTCAAAATTGTCAAAATTGCCCCTTTTTTCCATTTATTCCTATAAAATTTTCTTAGTTTAAGTACTTTAAAATTTCAGAAGAAAGCCATAGGGAATAACAAGATTTATGGAAAGAAATTGTGGAACCGACTTATCTAAAGTCTGATATAGTAATTTGTAGAAATAAAACAGTGCTAAATTTACGTTAATATAACTATCCACATACGATTAATCCAGATTGCGAAGATCATTGTAGAGTCTAAAATAGTTGCTATTTTTACTATCAAATGGATGAGAATTGGAAATATTTTGGCAGAAACTGAAGATTTCATGACCACCATACAAGATCGAATTTTGGAAACCAGAAACTGCAGTAAATATATCGTTAAACAAAATGACATAGTAGACAATGCCAGAATCAAATAATGCAAATACAAATTGGCAAGGAAACAACGAACAAGTGGATGAAAATTGGAAATATTTTGGCAGAAACTGAAGATTTCATGACCTCCATACGAGATCGAGTTGTGGAAAATTTACATCAATATAATTATCCACATACGATTAGTTCAGATTTCGAATATCATTGTAGAGTCTAAAATAGTTGCTCTTTTGAAAATAATAGCATAAATTAATAGTTAAAGGAAACCGGTTTATTTCTAGGTTCTGATTAAAACTCTACATTTATTAATGAACTAGGATGACGCGCATCTTCAAGAATTAAAGAGTGCGCATGATCAACTGCTATATTATAAATTAGATTGGGGAAGAGCAAGTCAAGAAGTTTATTGTCGCAACTTTCAACATTAAATTATTTCAAATTAAATAAGTTTAAAAAGATTTTTAAATAAGACTTTACGACACGTAGTAGAAGCATTCACAAAGTTAGTGATATTGAAATAACCAATAAGCAGAGAAGGCGTATCTACAATGTAACTCAATGTAAAATAATTAACATTTCAAATTTTTGTTTGCTAGGTAGAATAATTCAATCTTCATGTGCATCTATTGATACAAAAAGTTATATGTGAATACTAAGATGTCTCTTATATTTTTTGCTTTTTTAACCATGGCATAGTTCTGATAGCTCTTCACATGAATTTTTACAACTAGGCGCAATCATTTTTGTATATAAAGCGATAAGAAGTGTTAAGCGTGACTGAAGTTGAAGGTAAGTTTTGATTTTTGAAATTATGTGATTATTATTTTACGTGCATACGAGGTGTGCCTATTAAATAACGATACTGACGGTAGTACACAAGAAGTGTGCATGCTCCAAACGCCAACGACTGACAACTATTTATCGTGAAGCCTTCTCTTTCGAATGCAGTGCTTCTCGCCTCTGTAAACAAATCAGTATAGCCGTAGCTTTCGTTCGCAATAGAGTTGTTTTTTTGTTTCGCCGGAAAAATGTTATGTGTAACAATAGAGCAACGAATTGTTGTGAAACTTCACATGAAACTTGGAAAAACCGCTGCTGAAACTTATAATTTATTGAAAGGAGTGTATGGCAAAAAAATAAATGTTTATGGCGTGCACGTGTTTTTGAGTGGTTTAAGTGTTTTCAAGATGGCTAAGAAGACGTTGAAGATGATTCACGTCCGGGTCGCCTTTTCATGTCAAAGACAATATCGAAAAAATCGGTAATCCGGTTTGATCTGACTGTCGGTTAAGTATTCGTGTGATTGTCAAAACTGTACGAATTGATAAAGAATCCATACGGCAAATTTTACATAACAATTTTAACATGCAAAAGTGTGTGCCAAAATGGTGCCTAACGTGCCTGACGTTTGAAAAACAAGAAACTCGCAAAAATGTTTGTACTGACACTTGAAAATGACCCAAACATATTGGAAAGGATAATAACATGTGACGTATAGTGTTTTTCTACTTATGATCCTGATATGAAGCGCCAATTTATGCACTGGAAGAGCCAAAAAACTCAAATAAACAAATCCAAATTCAAAACAATGATGATTGTTTTTTTCGATATTCGTGGGATTGTGTACCTCCTCTGAGTTCCCGAAGATCAAACTATTGATTAGCATTACTACCTTCACATTCTTGTCCAACTCCGTGAAAGAATAATGAAAAAACGACCCGAATTGTGGAAGGACAAGTCATGGATTCTCTACCAAGACGATGCACCAGTTCATTCCGCATTTTCAGTCAAGAGGTTTCTAGCCAAGTACAACATCCCAGTGCTAAACCATCCGGCTTATTCGCTGGATCTTGCGTCGTGCGATTTTTATCTATTTCCTAACATGAAATCTGAATTAAAGGGAACAAAATTTGAGTCTGTTGAAGCTGTGAAAACGAAAGCGGCACGCGTCTTCCTACACGATACAACATTGCGTTCATATTGTTGAATTATTTTATGAAAATCAGCGTTCTATGAAAAGAGTTTTTAGAAAATTACGTAAATTTTATGGTTTACATAATCGTCCATTCGACAGCACTATTGGTCGAATTATTAAAAAAATTCAAAAGACCGGTTCCGTGGAAGACCAAAAAAAGTGAAAAATACAGTCGTATAGGTCGTTCACAAGAAAATATTGATTTGGTTCGTGAAAGTGTTGCTGAAGATCCTGAAATGTCCATTAGACGACGTTCACAACAACTTGGTTTTAGTGGATCAACAACATGGCGTATTTTACACAAGGATTTAGCGCTGAAGGCATATAAGGTTCAAATAACACAGGAACTGAAGCCATTAGATCATTTAAAACGTCGTTCATTTGTCAATTTCATCAATAAACAACCAGCTAATTTTTCTCAAAAATGTTTTTCGATGAGGCACATGTCAAACTTGGTGGCTATGATAATAAACAAAATTGCCGTATCTGGGGTAAGGAAAATCCACAAATTATTCATGAGAAACCTATGCATCCTAAACGAGTTACTGTTTGATGTGCATTATGGTCAGGTGATGTAATTGGACCTTACTTCTTCGAAAATGCTGCTGTATGTTAGTATGTTAAAATGTCATTGAAAATTTTAACGAAGGAGTGGACGTCTGTGGAGCTGCAAGAGGGGGCAGATATTATTTTTCGCATATAAATGTCATACCTGATACTTCAATTACCAATAAAGAGTTTTTGAATGTGAATGCAAATTATGTGTTTTATTTATTCTTTAAAAAAACCGCGAAATTTGAAACACCTTTTAGTTATCTCAATTATAATAACTTACGTTAAATACTTACTTGAAATTAATTGCCCAACTCTATACTTTATCAATTCAGAAGCTAATCACTCGATAAATCTGTATAGAACTTAGTTTTCTTTTTTTGCACAAGGGATCCTTGTCATTAGGGATATTAATCAACATGGAGGACGGACATATTTTGTTGATCTAATGCTTCGATGTTGACACACGGGCTTTCAAGGTTATGCTATTATAGCGTCCTATTACATCGTATTAACAGGGAACCCCTCCCACTCTCCGCATTTATTTCGAGCTAATAAGCACCCCGCAAGTTACTCGCAAGGTGCACTGGATGGTTAGGATACGGGCGTTTGTCTTTGTCTTATTAAGTGCAGGAGAGAACGTTGCAGATTTTAGCATTAATTTTTTGGTATCTTCTGCTATCTTCCTGATATTTTCACAGGTCGGTATTTAGATCGTAATTAGATCGCCCTTGTACTATTACAATAGATATAGCTTTAATGTGAAATGATATAATTGTCATGCAGATATAAATTCTGTATTAATTCATTAAATACTTTTGCAACTCACTTAAAACAGAAACTTAGCAATGTAAGTGTACTGATATTACTTTTTCATTTTTAGATATATGTATCTATTACCACACAATTCGTTTCTGTCATTCCTCCCGGTTTAAAGAAATATATGTTATGACGTGTGGGTCAAATTAACTTGGGATTAAACAAAAAACATTATTAGGTTGGTTAGTATCGGGAAAAACGCTGTTAATTCATCGCAAATTTCAATATCAATTTGTACTTTTTATTGACAATGGAACATTAAATGAGAATATAATAAAATTCTGGTAATTAGAAAATTTAAACCGAGGCCATGCATTCTCATTCAAAGAAGAGGATTCCGAAACACATTTCATGAAAAACACTCAACGAAATGATGAACGTTTTATCGCATCGTTGTCATTTAAAGGCTGTAATTTATCTTTAGGCAATTCACGTGATTATGGTCTTAAACGATTTTATTCAATAGAATGAAAATTAAATAAAAATTCCGAATTAAAGGCAAAATATTCATTATTTATGAAAGAATACTTTAGATTTAGAATATGTGAGACTCGTTAACAATTCCGATTTAAGAGATATTGAATTTGAACGGTTTAATCTTCCACATCATGCCGTCTAAAAAGAAATCTTTTTAACTACGAAATTGAGAGTAGAATTTGATGCATCCGCTAAATTCTCTACCGGTGTGTCTTTAAATGATATTCTCATGACAAAGGCCAGTTTCAGCGAGATTGATTTGGTATCGTAAGTAAATTTCGGTCGTTTAAGTACGTTCTAACAGCAGACATTGAGAAAATATACAGGCAAGTTATTGTTGAAGAAGACTGCATACCTTACCAGCAAATATTATAGCGCGAATATAACAACGGTTATTTTGCGCGTGTAGCATTGAAGCATTACTGACCTAAGATGTCCTACGACATTGCTAAATACGTTCATTAAACTTATCTTAGTACTAAACTCAGCAATAAAGCACCTTCAGCACATTTACTTAGTAAAGCTACCACTGCAACTAGACCATGGCAGTTGTTTGTGCTGCCTTCGTAGAACCTCTACCCCGATCTAAACGAGGCTGTGCGTATATCTTTGATGTCTGCGATATTTTTGGTAAATCTGCACTCCTGTTTCCATTGAGAAGTGCTATAGTAGTAAAGTGACACAATTAATAGACCATATTGCACTTTTATTTGGTGCTCCCAAAGTTTTAATCGTCGATAATGGCAGTTTAAGAATGAGCAATTTCGTAACATGATAAAGAACTATGGTGTCGAAATTTTTTTCATTGCGAATTACCACCCACAGATAAATCCTACTGAAAAAGTTAGGTATTAAGGTCATATTAACTGCCTACATCGATAGATAAGTCGAAGAAAATTTTGGGATTAATATCTACAAGATTACCTTTCGCAATCCCTTCAACATGAAGTTATCAAATAAACTCCGAATTTTAATAATTTTGATAAAGAAATTTCATTAAAGGGCAATGAAGAGAAGTTCAAAGTTCAAGACTGGCCTATATCTATTCTGAATACAGATAATTGAAAGTTAGCCTTTAATAGACTGTATCAAGATGTGCAGGTTTGCAGACAAAACAGTGTTTTGTCGCATGCTTTGAAGCATTTCACTACGGAATTAGTATCGAAATACATTGGACCCTTTACTATTACTAAAATTGTGTCATCCTGTACTTACAACCTTACTGGCATTGACAATAAAACATCTACCTAGAATATTAGAGACTTAAAAGCTTACCCATCAGAGTAAGTATATATATCAAAGTCTGTAGAGAGGACCGTACTATAATCCTACCGGATAATCTCTATGCGGTAAGAAGCGACAAATCGGACTAAAGAATACTCCTACAGGATAACCTCCGTGTGGTAATAGGAGACGAGTCAGGCTCGGCTACTTGATTTTAACTTTACTGATTATTATTTCTAGATTTTGACTTTTGGTATAAGGTTTCTTCATCGAGCTTGTCTCTGTTTTGCCATGTTAAATTCCGGCCGTTATTTTCTTTCGGACATGGATCAGACACTTTTTGTGAATTCTTTTTGGGTTTGGGTTGTCTTTAGTGTTACATATTTGTCATTTTTTTAGTTTGTATCTATTTCGCTGCGATAGGTAAGCCACACTCATTTTGGTACATTTGCTACCCATGTGAGTGTTTGGATTTCAAACAAAGATGCATTTTCATTGTATGTTACTGGCTTCATGAGGTGCATTCTTTGACAGTTAAAATTTAACTACAGTAGCAGAAACTTACCAAACTGTTTGTAGCACATGGCAGTACTTTTACTGAAGTACGAAAAATGTTTCTAGATCCAACACGTTTAGTTTGGTAAACGAAGTATGTGGATGTGTAAATTAACAAGTGAGAGTGTCATAATGTTTTTTCTCTTCGCAATAATGCCGCCCGTCCGTCTTCGTAATTAAGTTCTGATTCTGGCCGAGGGGCCATTTATACTTAATATAACATGTATTAATCAAAATCTCACACGAATACGAAACATTAATTGAATGAAAATTTCTAGGCAATCTAGGGTAGAGTTGTTGCAGTAAAATTTTACCTGTGCATATTTTACTCTCCTCTGGTGTGCCTCAGGGATCTAACTTCGGTTCTCTCCTTTTTATTATTTTCACTAACGACCTCACTAGCGAGATACTGTCAGATAATTTGCTATTTGCTGACGATCTAAAGATTTATCGTTCGGTGTATACTTTGGAAGATTGTGAACAGCTTCAAGAACACAGTTAGTATATTGAATTGGTGCAAAACTAACTATCTACCTCTAAATCCTGACAAATGTAAAGTGATAAGCTTTTTTAGAAGATCAAATACACTTCATTTCAATTATTAACTAGTTGTCACTCTTTTAATGCGAACTGAGTGTATAAAAAATTTGGGTGTGTATTTTGATTCTCGCCTTAGTTTCTCTTTACATATTCAAAATATCGCTAAGCGGGCAAAACAGAATGTGGGTTTTATTATTCGTAATTGTAGGTCATTTTCCAATATACTAGCTTTGAAATCTTTATATTATGCACAGGTGAGATCTTGACTTGAATATGCTTGCATCATTTGGTATCCATATTATGAAGTGCAGAGGCGGGAACTGGAAATAACCCAAGGGCGTTTTATCAAATTCTTATGGTTTCATTGTTTTTCATCTTCCTCGCAACTTTAACCACGCTACGCTATTCTCTCGTTTTGATATATCCTCTCTATCTTCTCGACGTGATTATATTAGTCTGCGTTTCTTGTATAACCTTCTTCATAGTAGTATTGATTCTTCTCCCATTTTATGCTTATTCAATTTCAATGTACCACAATTTCTATCTCATCCTTTTATCAATTTCTACCTTCCATTCCCACGTACCAACATACTTATTAACTGACCAGTACATGTTATGTGTTATAACTTCAATAAAATGTGTCGAAGTACAGGCATTAACTTTTCAAGCTTCGATTCCTTCAAGAGAACTATTGGGGACTATTTTGTTCGCTTTGCATTGTAACTTTCTGTCGCATGTATTGCGTCCTTATTTTTATTTTTTGGAATACTTTAGTTTATTTTACTGTCTATATTGTATTGCATTATTACAACTTGTTTAAATTATTATTCCGACATATATTACTGTACAACTCATGTATTATATTATCTTATGTCTATTTCTTTGCCCTATAACTGGAATATTGTATGTTCTGTTGGGCAATAAATATATTATTATTATTATATTTTATTCGCTAGATCTCATTAGACTGTTTCCAGTTAGTAAAGATCTTAATGCAGGAGATTTCAAATTTGAATTTAAACTGAAACGAATCACTTCCGTTAGGTTTGCAAACTATTTGGCTTAACTGCATAGCAGAAGCGAAAGACCTTAAGCGCATGAAAATTGTACGCCACGTTATGCATATGAATAATACAATAAATCGTGGAATGCACGGTTTCGGCGATGCTAGTGAAAAGACGAACGGAGTTTGCGATATACATATAAGACAAATAGACAAATCAAATATAACTTCTGGTCGTGTATTGTGTTAAAAATCGAAGGTAGCGCCTCTTAAAGCACTGACACGATCAAGGTTAGAATTATGCGGGGCGTTATTATGGCAAATAGTACATAGATTAAAGCAAACGTTATTGGACGGATTCTACTATAGTTCTGTCTTGGTTAAAATCGCCTAGTAAAACTTGGAAAACGTTTGTACAATAGTATAAGGCACCAAAAATTACAATTTACCGATGCTAATCCATACTAAGTTAGCAAAGTGGAGTGGTAAACATCAAAGCAAATCAAATTACAAAACAGGACACTTATACTGAATCAAATAGGTAGATACAGGCCAAAGATTTAATGAATATTAATGAATATTCATTATTATCAATTTAAAATCCTCTAGAAAAAGTGAAGTGAACTCATTAAATAGAAAACTTTGGAAGTTTGCAATAATGTTTTACAAAATAAAAAAACGATCACGTTTTAAATTCTAAAACCAATGATATAGAAAAATACGCATCAGTGATCCTCCCAATAGCGGCACCCCTCATAAGCGGTCTCCGTCACTTCAATGAAATTTTTCTTGAAAAAATGCCTACAATTTTGTCTTTCATTAGTGGTCATAAACTGTTTTATCAAGAACGACAGCAATACATATTTAACAATTATTAAAAACAAATTCCCGAGATATTACGTAAAGGATTATTATCCTATTTTCTAGGAAAAATATGCGAAATTTGCCTCATTAAAAACGAATTTATAAGTAAATAAAGGTTTATTGAGCTTAAAATTCCAAGAACTTATATTTTAGCTTCTATTGCACATATTATGAATTAGTTTATGTTCAACTATTGTACTGTTACAAAAAAAATTACATACCACGTCGTTAAAAAACGTTTGCCTCTTAAAGAGAAAATTTATATTATTGTGGAAAATGAAAAGTTTAGTAGCCATGCGACAAAGTTAAATGAAAAATTTGGTGTCAGAGGGACACGAGTTAAAGAGGCTCTTCAAAGAAGGTTCAAATACACAGTAAAAGGGAACATTTTTCACAACTGTAAGTTTGCAATTGACTAAGTAGTTTACAATTGGTGCAGAACTAGACATAAAAACAATTCTATATATGAACCTTTAATAAAAGAAAATGCTTTGGAAGTAGGCGAAAAATTAAGAATTACGAATTTTAAAGCCTCAAATGAATGGCTTGAAAAACTTTTATTCAAACACACAATGTAAACTTCAAAACAATTGCGGAGAGGCAGCTGATTTATCCTCGGACACTATCGAAGCTTGGAAGGCAAAGTTACAAATATTATTGCAAGTACGTCTTTTGACATGCTAAATGCGAAAATGAACTTTGAAATACCACAGAACGTAAAGTTTCCTCGCATGTTCACTTTACATTATTTATGCATTGTAAGCCTATAATAATACCTTGGTCTCTACACCTAATTAGTACAATAGTAAATGCTCAAAGTGCACTTTTGAGTATCTGCGTGACTAATACAAAGAAAGTCAGGAAGGCGTATACTGTCTAATCTGCAGGTGCATTTTTTACACTCACATTTAAATTTTTTTTCCTGACAGTCTTGGAGCTGTAAGTGAGGAACAAGGGGAGCTTTTCAACCAAGATATAAAGGAGATGGAGAAACGGTATCAGGGTCGTTGGAAGGCCAACATGATGAGAGATTACTGTTGGACCCTTCTATGAGCTACTCAAGAACCATCATATAAAAGGAAGAGCTACACACGAACTTTTATCGTTAAGAGGTTAAGAAAATGCAAAACTTTAGATTAATAATTAAAAAACTGTTCATATTCAATCTTACACTACCATTGTAATGTTAAATTTTTCAATTATACTCTGATAATAAATTACGTACCTTTAAATCTTAACTATATATTTTAATACTATCATACCCAACGAAAGATAAAGATTGCGAAATATTGGCAAGTGGTAGAAAAAAACTGATTGAAAATTGGGTTCAGCACACCAAAATACGTAAGAAACAGGTTGAACTTTGAAAAAAGTTTTTAAAAAGTATTTATTGGTTGGCCTGTGTTAATATTTGAAACTTTGCCTTTTAGCAAAAAATGCTTATAACGCTGACGCTTTTTACAGTTTGATGCCGAAGAAAATATTTGCTCTAAAAGCGATAAGTATACTGCTATCAAAGAAGTTGAAAATTCCAAAAAATTAAATTTGAAGCAGATTTACGAATAATTTATAGTAATTACAAAGGAGTAGTTGAAGCAATTGATAAATTACAATATTCTTCGTGGATTCATTGCAAATACTGAACACTATACAAATATAGTTTATAATGTTCGTTAGTCCACAGATAGTATTAACAAACTCGTAGTTAATTATGGAAATATTACATCACTAGATGCCAAACGGTCGTTCTCTCTACGTGAATAAGCATCATAAAAAGATTTTTTTCACATTGAACTCAATTTGCTGTAGTAACTGTGAAAACATATCTGATGTTTCAAATATTTAACCGATCTATGTGTAATTCCATTGAAAACGCTGCTTAAAGGGTATTCCTTGTTTTATAAACTATTTATTTTAATTTATTTAACTGTTAGCAAGCGCACGCCTGTGTTGCGTCGAGTATAATCTTAGCCCTAATCATGAGTATAATGTTCGTATAACCGAGACCACAATGTTTCAAAAAGGAGCATAGTGGATGTAATTAATTTAATAAACCGCCGACTTATTATAGAACTTTAAGTTTTGGTTTATTTAAAAACTGGGTGAAATGCTATCTTATATAAATGATTTTTTTATGTAATTAACAACGTTGGTGTTTTTTTACATATTCCAATAATTTATTGTATGTTGTTTTGAAATAAAGGTTTATTATTATTGCTATTATTTTATTAACAAATTTGAGAGAAAATCTTGCTCGACAAAGTAATTCATTATGCCGCAAATGGGTTATGAACTTACATTTCGCATGATGATGGAACTGCGCGGAAAGTATTTTATTACGTATGATCCAGTGTTCGAACGGACTTTTTTCATTGAATATATTTTATGTAAATATATCAACAGAAAGAAAAAGTAAAGATACCAAAATAGAACCATGCGAAACACCTAGGGTAACTCGTTCCGGACATGACCTCACTATGCATCTCCCGCATCAATCACTTGCACATAATGCATTCTACCACATAGATATGAACGGATCCAATCCGATGCCATGCCCCTGAATCCTATCAGCTCCAACTTCTCCAACAAGACTTCGTGATGTACACTATCGAAGGCCTTCGAAAGATCCATAAACACACATGCCATCGGGAGTTTGTTAGGTATACTATTTATAATTCTTTCCATAAGTTGGTAAATTGCTCTAGCAGTTGATCATCCTTTGATATAACCATTTTGTGTGTTGCTTAATATTTTGTGTTCTTCGATGAATTTTATCATCCTCATCAGAATTATTCTTTCAAAAACCTTCGACACGTTCGACAATAAAGCTATTGGTCGATAATTTTCAAAGCTATTCTTCGCTCCTTTCTTATGTACAGGTACCACTGCGGCGTGCTTCAAGTCATTTAGAAATTGACCAACCTCGAACTAGAGGTTTATCAGGTATGCCAATGGTACAGCCAATTCTGATGCACAGAACCGTAGGAGCGACACTGAAATCTCATCCAGTCCCGTTGATTGGGTTACTTTAAGGCTTTTTGTGGTGCTAATAATTTCAGTTACATCAGTGGGATAGAAGTTGCGCGTTTCCGACACCGCTTTTACGTTGAAATACTCTGTTGCACCCAAGTAATGATTTGCTGCACACGCTGTAGCAAAGTAACAATTTAGCACTGATATAACTTCGATGTCGTTGTCATGATTTCTTATATCGTCGATATTAAAATTTTTTTATTAGTAACGCCAGTTAGTTCCTACATTCCACGTAGCTTTTGTTTTATTGCTAGCATTTTTGATATAGTGGGAATAAGAACTTTTTTTAGATGTTATTATTTCACGTTTTAGTCTTGTACAGAATTCTGTGTAAGCCTGTTTTGGTAACCTCTGTTGTATTACTCCTTCATATAGTTGGCGCTTGATATTAGCTAGATTTTTTATATGATGATTTAACCATACTTTATTGGTATTATTGGTTGTTCCCAATCTTCTTGTCGAATGCTGATCCATCACGGTTATCAGCCCATGTAGGAATTCACGATAAGCGAGACTACATTCGACGTTTGATGAAGCAGGTAACCAAATGTCTTTGCTTAAGTTAGACCTAATAGCATCACTAGATGCCAAACGGTCGTTCTCTCCATAAGCATCATGAATACATTTTTTTCCACGTCGAACTTGGTTTGCTGAAGCAACTGTGGAAGCGTATCTGATATTTCAAATATTTATCCGATCTGTTTGTAATTACATTGAAAACGCTGCATAAAGGGGTACTTCTTGTTTTATAAACTATTTATTTTATTTATGCATCGAGTATAATCTTAGCCCTAATCATGAGTATAACCAAGACAACAATGTTTCAAAAAGGAGCATAGTGGATGTAATTAATTTAATAATCCGCCGACTTATTATAGAAGTTTAAGAAGTTTTGGTCTATTTAAAAACTGGGCGAAGTGCTATCTTCTTCAAATTAATTGTTACTGCATAAATGATTTTTTTATGTAAATAACAACGTTGGTGTTTTTTTTAAATATATTCCAACAATTTATTGTATGTGGTTTTGAAATAAAGGTTTATTATTATTACTATTATTTTACTAACAAATTTGAGAGAAAAATCTTGCTCGACAAAGTATCTTATTATGTCGCAAATAGGTTACGAACTTTGCAAGACGATAAAACTGAGCGGGAAATATTTTATTACGTTTGATCCAATGTTCGAACGGACTTTTTTCAGTGAATGTATTTTATGTAAATCTATCAGTAGCATTTCATTCTATAAAATTGCCGTAAAAACTCTTTTTTTTAATTTTGAAAAAGAAAAACTTAGACAAGGTACAAATTAAAGATACGTTATGATCCGAAACGAGATAACCCTTAAAGAAAACGCGATCATTTCGTTGTACGTAATTAAATATCCAAAGTGACAGCAAGCAACTTTTAATAAAGACTAATTGGGAGTTCCTTAATTAGTACTTAATTAATTTTCGAAATATTCAAATGCAAAGAAACGAGAAGAAATGGGGTTTGGTACTCAGATTTTAACAAGCGAGATCAAAAAAGTATGATTGCGTTTAAAATCTCTTGAAAAATTCTGTTAATTAATTTCATAATTCTTATGAAAACTTCGCTTATTTAATTAATTGAAATAGTTTTAATTACGCTTTTTTATCCAATTAGGGGACACAAGAAATTGCGTAACAATATTTGACAACATTTACTGTCTGTTGTTGATCTTGAATTCAATATTTATTTCACTGTTTTTATTACTTGCCATTAACCGTTTAGTACAAGAAAAAACTACAATGCACATATGTAAAGTATGAAAGCGAAATTAAAAACTTCCCTAAATATGTACAACAATATTTGCTTTTTCAATCCGTGTACCACATCGAGGATGACAGTTTGGGGAGGGTGATCTTGGAATAATTTTCGTGTGCTCAGAAACCGGCAAATCGCTGGGGTTTGTATTGGGATGTGTCACAGGGAGTTCTTCTTGAGCATAATATGTTCTCGTTGCGGAGGGCCGATCTCTGTGGTGAGATGTTGCATGGCATCCTTGGTAACAGTGTTGACTGTCCTTCGTTACTGCATCGTTTGTGATTTTTAGTGCCCCGTTTGAACTCTAGGTGCAATGTGTCCATTGTGACGCTAAGTGCGCGGACTAATTTTCTCAGGAGAACACCGGTCTATATTTTGAGTAAAAGTACCAACGAATTTGCTGATTAATTTACTTAGCATGTATACCATATATGTATTTTTAGTAATTTTTGTTTCTGTTTGCTTTTCTGATTTACTTTTGTTTGAAATAGCTTTAATTTTTTTATTATATATTCCACACATATGTCTAAACTCAGTTAGGTATTTTGTATTTTACTCTTATTGGGCTATAAGTCTGTTAGAAATTAAGGTCATTATTATTATTCTTATTACTATTATAAGTACAAAAGTATTATTTATGCTACATAGATATTATTGGATTCCTCTTGTACAGTAAGTTGTTTTGGACTTTTCAAAAATCTTCCCAATCGTTTATTTCGTGCGCCTTACATTGGGTCTCCCTCCATATGATCCTCCTAGTCTTGAGTACTTTACCAATCTCTTGATTCCAATTCTTTTTTGGTTTCCCCTTTTCTTTTTTGCTCTTCCAATTAGCTTTCCAGGTATGTCTCATTAAGTTGCCATCGTCTATCCTTAAAGAGCGTCCAAACCAATCAAGGTATCTTGTTTGACTTTTATTAATGATTGGCTTTATTTCTAGTCTAGTTTTAATCTCAGTGTTACGTATTCTATCTGTTCTCGTCATACCTTCAATTCTTTCTAATATTCTCATTTCTTCGGCCGTTATATTGGTCTTTAATCTTTGATTTCATATTAATGATTCACAGCCACGTGAACTGGGAATGAAGATGGTTTAATCATATTTAGTTTTGTACTATTATTTACTTCTTTTCTATTTAAGCTGGTAGACTTTAAAGAATTAAACAACCTTGTTGCCATTATTCTATTATTTATACATAATTCTATGAAAACTCGTAATTTCCTGCTCATTACATCGTTACAATTGAGGGAGAAATTAATGAAAGAATCATTCCCTATCGGTGAGGAATAGAATCTTAGTCTGTTTACCGAACAGATGCTCTATTTTAATCACTGAAGGTTAATATATAATCGTTTTCCGCATTAATTTTCGTATTCTGTATACGTATTTGAACAACTAAGTTATCATCAGCAGGTAATGAAACAGTGTCGCACCTGGAAAACTGCAGCAAAACACCCGTACGACACTATGCCACACTGTTTAATATCTGCTGGTGATAACAACTTGTCGAAATACGTATACAGAATATGAAAATTAATGTGGAAAGAGTTATATATTAACCTTCAGTAACCAAACTAATCAACCACAGACTACAACCAAATTACCTACGCTTTACTATTGAGCTACCAATGATTGTGAAATTTGATTTTTTAATCAATAATAAACAGAAAACTATGGTTCGATTCTTCACCGATAGAATATTAATTTCTGCCTAAATTAGAACGGTGTAATAAACAAGAAATTACGAGTTTTCATTAATTTAGATCGTGAAATGCGCGTAATGGTGTATATACACGTGTGTATATGTGCAATTTCATATGCATCTAATAATAAGGTCTACTGTGGCTTTTCAATTAAAGATCTGTTTCCACAATGAAATTTATGACGCAATTAAAGAATGAAATCTCCTTGGTAGCTCAATAGTGGAACGCCTGCTCAGTAAGCAGAAGACTGGGTTTCGATTCCTCATCAATAAGGCACGATTTTTTTATGAATTTCTGCCTTAATTATAATGCAATATGTAATAAGCAGGATATTACGAGTTTTCATTAATTTACATAGGTGTACCGGAAAGTCATTACCGGCTTTTGTCGTAAAAAAACTACATGATTTTAAAGCAAATGGAAAAATGTACTTACTAAAAGTATTGGCCTACACATCTTGCCCATATTTCGTGCAATTTATGGATGCTCTCCAAAAAAAAAACCGTTTGTCCTTTGAGCAAAACTATTCATCGAAGCCATTCTCTTACTTCTTCGAAATTAGCGAAGTGTTGCTCTGTAAGCGCGTGTCCCATTGATGCAAAAAGGTGATAATCGGCGGGTGTAATATTATGTCCTATGCAAGTGCTTTCAAAGCTTCCTTGACCAGTTTTGCTGTACGAGAGGCGCATTATCGTGCTGTAAAATCACTTTACCGTGTCTTCGGGCCTATTCTAGACGTTTTTCTATCAACGCATGATTCAGATTGATAATGTGTTGTCGGTAGCGAGCAGTATTAACTATTTCAGTAGGTTTTAACAGTTCGTAATACACCACGCCACTCTGGTTCCACCAAACACAGAGCATTGTCTTGCGACCAAAAGGATTTGGCCTTCGAGTCGATGAATAGGCTTTGCCAGGTGATAACCATGATTTTTTGCGCTTAGGGTTTTAGAAATAAATCCATTACCCGTCACTATTCGATGCAAAATGACTTCCGATCATACCTTTAGAGCAGCATTTCATAGCCGATTTTTCGATTTTCAATTTGCCTCTCATTCAATTGATGTGGCACCAATTTTCCCATATTTCGCATCTTTTTCGGCCTAGTAGAACTTTCTTTGTCTTATCATCGAAATCGTCATCGAAATCGTCACTTTCGAATTTTCGAAACCACGTCTCACACGTTTTTATGGTTGGGGTATGCCTATCATAAGTTTCTACCAGCGAACGATGACTTTCAGCGGCTTTTTTCTTTTGATTAATTAAAAAAAAGTAATGCGTGCCCCAAATGCATTTTTTCAGGCACGAAATTCGACATTTTCATAGAGGTATTTATAAATCCATCAGAATGTTACTTTCGCACAACGTAACATGTATAGTTTCGAAGTTTGATGTGAGTAGAATAAAATGACATACGCGTCAAATCATAAAATTGCATACTTTAACCTAGCGACATCTGTTAGGAAAACTTGTAATAACTTTTCGGTACACCTGGTATGTATATACAATTGCATATGTATCTAAACCGTGTATTTCTTATTCTCCTTATCTCTCTTTTCTTAAGTTTATTTTTATTTCAAAGCCTTACTGTGTTTAACGACAGATTTCTATCACTCTTGGAGGTTATTTACTGAATTTGCTGTTACGAGTATTATCAAATCATTAACATTCAATAATTCTTTAACTACAATCGGTCTCAAATGTTGGGCTCTCTCTAACTATGGACTTTTTGATACCATACTTCGTGTTAATTTTCCATTATAATTTTTAATATACACCAAGTTTGATTTCTCGCCATGTGGTAAAGTCTTAAGGGTATGATACAAAAAGTTCGAGTTACCTTGCTTTTATGTTCACACATTCGGGCCAAATTCCTAACACGTCTTTCATTTTGCTGTTTTTATTACTTTCTTCATGAGTGTGCTTCTTTTTGTATTTATCACAGTCACTATCTTTATCGGTACTAATATATTTTTTCTAAAGTGTATTCTTTTCGTTAAGCAGTACTTTCCTTTTCGAATTCCATCTGGATAGTTGTGACATTTGGTTTCTCTATTTTGTTATGCCCTACATCTTACTAGCAGCTCTTAAAATTATTTCTCGAAATATATCAGCTCTTATGTTATTATTATTCCAATATAAGTCAATCTTTTTTTTAATTTCTTTTTGGTACTTTATTTTTACCTTTTCTTGCTGAAGATATAGCTCTTACTTAATATTTTTAAAGGTTTTGTAATCTATATTGCAACTTATATTTTCATGATTTACTTTCTTCAATTTAATTTTCACCAAATAGTTTCATATTCCCTCTTAGCACTCACATCATTTAACATATTCAAACCTGTTTTGTTAAGATGAGATCATTAATCTGTTTTTCATTTCTTGAACTTATGGATGTCCTTACTTTCAAAAAAAGTATTGGCTACCATTCAGCATTTATTTTAAAAAGTCAGTAATCATCTTTCCGTTCGCATTTCTAATACTTGCACTATATATGATATTTGCCAATTGTACCTTCACTTAATTTTGGATTTCTTCCAACCCTTCAATTCATGTCCCATACGACAATACAATATATTCGTGTACTATATTATCTACTTCACCTTGTAATTTGTTCGAAGAGGCTTGCTTTCTTTCATTTTTTTGTTTTCGGTTGGACTAGAAACTACCAGCGTTGTATGCATCTGTTTTTCGGTTATTTTACTTCAACCGTCATCATTTTTTACATATCAAACTCCAGCTATTTATTTTATCCATAACATTATTATGTATTAAACAGGTAGCCCCTGCTATGGCCCATTTATCTTTATCTACCCCACTATGCCATAACGTGTAACCATTTCTCAACTCATATATTTCCCGTCCTTTTTCCTTGGTTTCAGTTACCATACTTGCTTTTATCTCCTTTTTGTTTTTTTTCTATATTTTCATTTTTATAATTTATTCTCTCCCCTGTATGCGTTAAATTTGTGACTCATTTCATAACTTTGTCCAGCGCTGATCGTTTTCGGATTTTTTAAACTTGTACTCATATTCCTCTTATTCGCCGGATTTAACGGAGACGGATTACCACTTGTTTCTACGGTGAAAAGATATCTTATGTGTCAAAAATTCTCAACAGACAACAGTGTTAAAGCTGTTGCAGATACTTATTTCAACAAACTTCAGAGTTTTGACTTTCGTCAAGGCTCAGCGGCTTTGGACGATTATCGGTCTAAATTTATTAAGGTGGCAGGAGATTATGTTGGGAAATAAATGTTTTTTTCTTGATTTTCATTGTGTAGAATTTTTGCTCTCATACAAAGTATTGCAAGACAGATATTGTCTCTTCTTCCGACTTTTAATATTAAAGAATGTTTCATATATTGCATAATTGTTCGTTTTTTGAGACACTGGTAATTTCGCTGACCTCTTGTATTGATCGATTGTGTTCTACATGTATGTAAAATACTGCGTCAGATATTTATACACAATATTTACGACTAGACTGTATAAAATTTGGAATTGCCGTTTCAACCGCAGGAGCTTTTGAGCATTTAACGTTTGTTTGTTTAATTGGCTTTGATTTTCTCTAATATTTTTAATTAACGTCAATATCAAAACTAAGAGGGCGGAAAAGTGATTAATGAGCCTAACGAAAATTAACAGCACTAATATAATTTTAGTTTTCAACTTAGCAATTCTTAATAACAGGTCTTATTTTTTGAATTCATTTCCATCGAAAGAACGCTTGTATTTTTATAGAAAATGCACTGTCTTTAGTTTGTTTTGAAATATGGAAAAAATGAAGTTGAAAAAGTTTTAAAGAACGAAACAAGCAACGAAATAAAGTATGAGCTGAAATCTGTTTACGGAGACCAATCGGCATCGATTGCAACAATAAAACGATGGATATTGTTTGGTACGTAGACTTCCGCGGTCGTGGTTCATACTATTAGCTTCTGGGCTTCCGGATTGGACCCGCATCACTGGTATAACTGCCGACGTCATTTCAGTTGTTTCAGTGCGACAGACAGTAGCAGTAGTTGAGTCCTGAAGATGTCCCATACGAGTGGGTACGAAACGTCGGCAGTTATACCAGTGACGCGGTTCCAGCCCGGAAGCCCAGAAGCAGATAGAATGAACATTGTGTTTAAACATATCCCGACCAACATATGTATTTTATGAACGATGCAATGGACGCTCAGAAGCCGTTTGTACCCCATAAATCATTAAAACAGTATATGGTATATGATCGCCGAATAAAATTATGTCCTTCGAATTTCATATGGGTCAGTCGCTTCGATTTTATATAATGAATGAAATATGAAAAAATTATATGCAAAATGAGTGCTGTGTTTATTGACTGTGCATATTAGCCTTCAATTTAGTGACGTTAAGATATACCAGAAACACTTTTGGCACCGAATAAGGACGGTCTCGGATACACCATTATACACCCGAAATGGAGCGATAAAACAAATGTATTGAGGCTGGCCTTAGTGTTCTGAAGAAAGCAATGACTGTACGCTCAACCAGATAGCTATGGCTACTATCTTTTGTGACTTTGGTGATATATTTGTAATTTATTATGTTCAGAAAGGTAAAACGCTAACAATTTAATATTATCCATCACTTTTAGATCAACTGTACAATGAAACACAATGCAAAAGACTCCGTTAACAAAAAATTAGTTGTTTTTTTCTTCAGAGTGATACACGTGTTCACACTTCGACTATTGCAATGGCGAAAATTCATGAATTTCATTTCGAGCTGTTTCCGTGTCTGGCATCCTCACCAGGTTTGACCCTTTCCAGCAACTTTCTTATTCCCTATCTAAGAACTCGGTATGTGGCAAGATAATAAGCGGACAGTCATTGAAACTAACCCATATAACGAACAGTTCAAGGAAGAATGCTTACTTGTATATCGGTGGATTAAATGTAAAGAATTACAATGAGGATAAGTTAAAAAATAAACCAAATTTTTTGTAGAAGAGTTTGTTTTCTTATCTAAACGTTCAAATAACAGATTCGTCCTCGTATTTTAATATACATAATTTAACATTACTTTCAAAGTTGTATACCATAATCTCTGCACATATACCCTACCTGTTAGAACTAAATGAGAGAACAATTTTTCAGCTTATTCGTTTATTCCAAGCACATCAGCTGTCTGGAAATAAGGAAATATCCTCACAAAACGTAAAAGTAAAATAGTGGACGTGTATGTATAACCTCAACTTTGCTGCTTGCATAGCAGAGCGCTATTTCACTCTTGAATGTTACGATTTGCATATCGCTGCTACTTTTTAACTTGTAACTACTTGCAAAGTGTACGTATATATTCTGTACTATGTTAAAAGTTTGTATTTTAACTACTGTTGCATACATTACAAGATTCAGTTAGACTGCGCTTGGTTTCTGGAATATGTAATTAATCTTATACAACGGAGGAGTAACTGTTCACGCCCGTAGTGTTAGGAAATATATTCAAATATACCAACTACTAAACTATGAATGAATACTCGGTCTAACAAGAACATAAATGGTCTTTTAAATAATTACCATTGCATTATAACTTCTGACGCATTTCTCTTATGTATATGTATATATGTATAGGTATGTGTGTAAATTAATATCGTTAACTACTTAGTTCGTTTCGTATTTAATAAGTTTTAGAATAGCACGAAGTTTAATTCATATGGATATTACTCTATAATTAAAACATATTCAAATATTTAATGGTCACATAAAATAATTCCAGTAACACTTTTACATAAAAATGTCGAGATGGTTAGTGTTAAGGACGATTTTGTGTATACATTTTATTATTAAACATGTTTATTACTGACTAAACTTAAACTTGCATCATTGTTCATTTTTTGAACATTGTCATATGGGTAGGTGTAAATGTTTTCATAATAGGTTGTAAGGGGTTTAATAGGCAATAAATGTAAATAAACTCTTACACTTGGAAACAACGTTTTCAATATGGTGATGTCTTTCGTAATTTTTTTTTTGAATAATCCGTGCCTTGATTGGGCCAAAAGGATACGCAACTCTTTTATTTCAAGAATTAAATACTATATTGATGTTAATAAATATATATATATATATATATATATATATATATAAAAGATTCCTCAAGAATTCAAAAAAAAAATACTATATCGATGTTAATAATTATATATATATATATATATATATATATATATATATATATATATATATATATATATATATATGTATATAAATGAGTTCTCTACTATGGGAAATTAATGAAAATTATTATTTTCTGCTGTGCTATTGTTGTGTACTAGACCACAAGGCGGTATAGCCTTGAGTCCTTTAACGCGCCATATTATGGAAACGGATCTAATATTTTAAAACCCGCAGTGAGGTTATTTTGATGTTAATAATTACACATATATAAATATTATAATGCATCCTATAATGTATGATAGGAGACAATATGTGTACTATAATGGGCATAAATTTTATCATTTTCACGCAATCTCGGATGTACTTCAGGGCTCAAATTTAGGACCGCTTTTATTTTGTATATATATTAATGATTTGACATCAGTTATTGCGTCCAAGAAGTTGTTTGACTTAAAAATTTTTATCTCAATCTAAAATATGAATGATTGTGTCTTCTTGCAAAATCAACTAAATGTAATTAACGATTGGTGCAAAAGTAACTGTTTACAGTTGAATTTATTTAAATGTAGGATTATGATATTCACAAGGAAGCTCAACCCAATTAGGTACGACTATTCATCGCGTGCTACTTCGTTAACAAGGACTAATCTAGTCAAAGATCTTGGCGTTTTATTTGATGAGAAGCTCACGTTCGTCAACCACATCGAAAACGTCGCCTTATCTGTTATTGGGTTCTCTTAAACGCAATTGTAGAGCGTTTACTTCTATACAAACAATGAAGTCTCTGAATTTTTCGTTCGTTAGATTGAAACTTCAATATGCGATTTTGGTATGGTATCCCTACTATGGTGTCTATAAGAACTTTTGAAAGTTGTGCAACGACAGTTTTTAAAATATCCCTCGTTTCGAGTTGATGGCTGTTTTCCAACATAGGGTATTGACTAGTTGGAGCTACTGTAACGGTTTGATGTCACCTCACTAGAAAACAGACGCATTTCTACTGGTTTAATGTTTTTATATCAACTTTTACATAATGACGTCGATTGTTCTTCCCTCCTTCAAGAATTGAATTTTCACATTCCTTCCTCTATTGTCGGTTTGTTATCACACTATATTTTCCCGTCCACCTTCTAGAATTAATGTAATATATGTATTTTAATAAAATATTTTGTGCAGGAGACATTCATAATGACACCATGGGAGCTTTACTCAAACTAACAATTGAGGACAAGTAGGGGGAATTGCTAAGTTTTAATTTTTTCCTTGCTTTTTTCTATACCTCTCTATGGCGTTTGCTAGACGGCTGCTCTACCAATTAGGCCATCAGGCAGTATATCTTCGTATGTCTCTGTGATTTTAATTAACTATGATATAGCAGAAAATAATAATTTTCATTAATTTCCCATCGTAAAGAACTTAATTATATATTTATGTATATACATAATTATTAATGTCAAAGTGACTTAACTGCGGGTTTAAAAAATATCTTAGATCAGTTTCCATAATAGGATTTATGGCGTGTTAAAGACTCGAAGCTATACTGTCTGGTGGTTTAATTGGTAAGGCAGTCGTCTAACAAATCCCAGATAGAGGTTCGAGTCCTTCTCCAGTGCAGAAATTTTTAAATAATTTCTGCGATTTTCAGAATACTATAATATATTATTCATCTCTCTAAAGGTATGCTTGTACTTCTAAATAAGAGCCTTTAACATATTTAATAAAATAAAATAAAGATATTTATATAATATTATAAAATCAAACGAAAGGATACTTTGATAGCTTAAAATAAAATATAATTCAATATTTATCGGTTTTAATAACCGTGTCAAGGACTACACAAATACTTTTGCATTTTACCAATTCTTGCTAGGAATCTATCTTTGCCGCTAAATGTATATATATAAAGGACGTTTTATATATTCAACCCGAGAGAACCTTATAAGATGATCGTATGCACTTTGTAAATTTGTATACAAGTCGGATTATAATATGTTAAGGTTTATACATAAACCAGTAATACAAAACTCTATGAAGTAAGGCTGCAGAAACGAGTGCTTTCGTAGTGGCGTACGGCTCAATTACTATCAGTATTGAAAGTAATAAATGTAATTACTTACTATTTTAGTTTTTCTTTGTGTTGTTGATGCAGAGTGACGCAAAAATTCGCTGTAGTATTGTATAATTAGTATGCCTTCCAGTGCTGACTCAGCCATAGTCCTACGGCTAGGTGAAAATATGTTGGCGTATGTGGTATTCTTGGTTTTCAGTTAAACTCTTGTCTATACGCACTATAGTTTGAAAATACGTATTCTTATTTATAACCGCGCAAAATTTATCGGTTCTTCGTATACTATCTGTTAGATTTCCTACCCGGGCTTTGAGGATATTTAGCGCTTCATATAATTACAGCTTGGCTGGTTTGGAAACAACATCTAAAAGAATTGAATAATTTTCAGAAATTTGGTCTATTCGAATATAGATTTCGGTATTTGAAACCAGCTACTAACATACTAAAATTGCTTGAGCATCTTGCGGATTTATATTTAAAATACAAGGTTTAAAAATGTGCAAAAATTTCTCATAATAAAACAACTTTAAACCACGTTCCTCATCTCATTAATGCCGGCTGTGGTGGCTGAGAGATGTCCGAACAAGCCTGTTTAAACTCACGAATAAGTTCTGGACATTTAATAAAAACTTTTTTGGTAGAAACTATAAATTGATCTACTTATGGATAACGGTTTCTTATAAATTCAGCTACAAAATAACATGCATAGAACAAACAGGTTACATGAAGCAATATAGCATAAGATGATTTTAGTAATTTTCCAGCATTAACCATATTCGAATCCCATCTATAATCACAACAACACAAGTTGGGTTGCCAATATATTGAACTTCCCAAAGGTATGTCTCATAGTTTCTACTATCCTTTTCGCGTTTGACTTCTGTAATATTCTACTATGTAAAAGAAGAGCTAAGGAAATCTAACCGCCTTTTAAGGTGCGCACTAACACATTTAAAATACTGTTCTTTCTTGCATTCGTTGTTTCATCTACCGTCAGGCATATTTTTTGATCTTTTAACTCCGCCTTTGTTTCCGGAACGTATTTCTCCCAAAAGTTTCGAAATTCTTCATTGTCTACAATATTTTGTGGAATGTTGCACACACTGAACATAAAAATAAACTCATATAGAAATTTATAATATGGTACATCACGTTGCGCATTTATCGGGTGTTGTTTGTTATTAACATGTCTTTTATACACAAAAATACTGTACGGTAAAATGTTGACATTGCAAACAGTACATTTAATAATAGTGCCAGTGTATTTTAATGTCGAAAATCGTGTGAAAAATCGATTAACACTCATAGAACATAAGAGAGAACGCCAGCGATTGGCTATCATCAATCTAATCCAGCATTCACACATACACCATATGCACATACGCATACGACCTCTCGACTTCGGGTATATCTGACCGCTTTCGAAATATATCATCGCCGCTAATGAGTGCGCACTCGTTTCTGCAGGCTTATTATGAACATATGTATGGTGCAAATATCGAATTCGCTAAATCGCGGATTAACGTCAGGCCGGGGGATTGTAGAAAATTTATGCCAGATCATCGTCGCAATGCAACTTACGGAGGATTCCAGAGATTCTAGATCTTTGTGCCGTACGGCTATTTGCCCTGACTTGTACTATTGCATGTGTTACAGCACTCATGTATAAGGGGAACTATACTCCTTCGCATATTGTGTTGATATACAACGACGCGAGGGAAAAAGACAAGGCTCGTAGTCTGAAGTAGTCGCATGGTCAACATCGGGGCCGAATTTGAATGAAAAATATCGACGATTATAGTACATGTTCGCATATACGATATTTTAGATGTAGACATGCAATATATGAATCAAATAAACATAAAAAGAATATATACCCGAAATTATAATAAACTAATATAAATTATGAAAAGGAAATATATAAAGTCCTTAACAAGGTGCACAAAGTGGACAGGATCGGTTAAATATTTGCAACATCAGATATGTGCCAACAGCTTCTTCATATTATGGGATTGTGGGTCTGCATTCTTTACGGTGATGATGGTTACCATTAAAGTTGTGCGGAATTGTTGTGTGCTAGTTTTATCACGGATTTAGATGCGATACTATGATTCATTATTTGCTGATAATGACAACTTAATTGTTGAAATACGTGTACAGAATACAAACGTGGATG
Source organism: Dermolepida albohirtum (assembly GCA_031893035.1). Taxonomy (NCBI): domain Eukaryota; kingdom Metazoa; phylum Arthropoda; class Insecta; order Coleoptera; family Scarabaeidae; genus Dermolepida; species Dermolepida albohirtum. The sequence continues at coordinate 25,915 of JAVIWB010005795.1, forward strand.
CGGTAAGGGATTTTATTTACATTTTTTAAGTCATACACCACCTACTTCAGTAATAAAACTAATATTTCTCGCGCCGCTGAATACATGTAGCTGTTTCAACATTATCCGCTATTTGCTTTAACGCCACTAAAGACAGCAAAGAATTTTGTGATTTTTCGAGGAGTTCAATTAGTTTATTGTAATTATTAGGAATACTTTGTAAATCTGTTGCAACTCTTCGCATTTGTTTCGACTTTCGTTACAACAATCTCTTCGTTGGGATGAAATTGTGAAACCACAGACATAACTTGGAAATGATACGAGTAGCGAAACGCTGCCTTTATCCATATTCTCCAGATTGTAGGGGTTGGCTGTGGAGGTTCAAAAATATTGGAATCTGAGAATATGTTTTGAGGATGTGAGAAATATTGCCTTTGTATGCGCTGTTAGTAATAGCGCATATAAGAGCTGTTTTTCATGCGCTGTTATTAATAGTGCATAAGGTATTGGTACCTGTATATAATGTAAATATATAGAAGAATTTTCAGGTATACTTTTTATATATGTAAATATTTTTATTTTATTTGAGTGAATGCGTTAAAGCTTTACAAGGTTTTTATTTAAATTTACCATTTGTGAAGCGAATAATAAAATATTTTATTTTTTACAAATAAAAGAATTGCGTTTGTGAAATTAATGTGCTGACCTTATCAGCGCACAAGTTTTATTATAGTAATACTGAATATTAGGCATATAAATAGGAAGAGCTGTTACGTCTTTCTTAAATTAATTAGCAAAGTGGCGTATTGCAGCATTACTTGTGTGTTTCAATTGTTAATGATGGCATGGGACAATCTGGGGAATTACATGCATTTTGATAGACTCACTTAGTTAATTGGAAGTCGACATTAAATTATCTTATAGTTTAAAATAAAAATAGTAATTAATTTAAGTCAGACATTTAGTAAGTTTTCTTAGAAGACGTATCATTTGCTTTGGCTCCATAGAAGATATTTGAAAAGTACTAGTGTACGTTAAGTCTTAAAAGCGAGTCGTGGCGAAATATTGGGTTGGCAACTAAGTACTTTCGGTTTTTACTGATAGAGAGCGTTGCTTTATTTTTTGTATAACGTATGTTAGTGCTGTACTTTACCGTTTGTCGCGTGATACTAGTCACATTGACGTAACTTCAGAAGCAAGTAGTGCGTGATTTTTATTAAAGCTATTAGTTGTGGGTTAATTTTAAATGAAGTGCAGAAACGAACATATTCGATATATTTTACTATTTTATTTCCGTAAAGGAAAGAAAACTGCTGCGGCTCACAAAAAGATATGTTAAGTTTATGGTGCTAGTTGCTTAACAGAGCGCACGTGTCAGAATTGGTATAAAAAATTCCGTTCTGGAGATTTTTCCCTCAAAGATGAGCAATGTTCTGGTCGGCCTACTGAAGTTGATGATGACCAACTCAAAGTCATAATTGAAGAGGATCGTCATATAACTGTTCGAGAGGTTGCGGCGAGGCTACATGTATCGCACACAACCATTGAAAAACATTTAAAATGTCTTGGGCTAGTTAAGAAGCTTGATATTTGGGTACCTCACGAATTGAAAGAAATTCATTTAACACAAAGAATCAACTTTTGCGATATGCACCTTAGACGAAATGAAATCGACCCTTTCTTAAAAAGAATCATCACTGGTGATGAAAAATGGGTCCTGTACAGTAATATAGTTCGAAAACGATCATGGAGCAAACGCGATAAACCAGCTCAAGGCACATTGAAAGCTGAATTGCATCCAAAAAAGATCATGCTGTCAGTTTGGTGGGATTACAAAGGTGTTGTGTTTTTTGAGCTGCTTCCAAGGAACTAAACGATCAATTCTGATGTTTACTGTCAACAATTAATAAAACTGGATGAAGCAATCAAAGAAAAACGGCCAGAATTGTCAAATCGGAAAGGTGTAGTTTTTCACCAAGATAATGCAAGGCCTCACACATTTTTGGCAACTCGTGGGAAACTATTGGAGCTTGGCTGAGAAGTGATGCCACATCCCCCATACAGTCCTGATCTAGCACCATCTGATTACCATTTATTTCGAAGTTTGCAGAATTCTTTGAATGGTAAAACTTCCACAAATAACGATGACCTTCACTCGCGCCTGGTTCAGTTTTTTGCTGATAAGGACCAGAAGTTTTATGAGCGCGGAATCATGCAACTGAAAGAAAGATGGCAAAAGGTCATTGAGCAAAATGGAAAATATATAATTGATTAAAAACTATTCTTTGTTTTAAAAAAAAGTGTTTTATTTTATACTACAAAACCGAAAGTACTTAGTTGCCAACCCAATACATCATATATACCAAGACCCCAGAATAACGTGCCTTTATATCAGACATTGTCAATATTCGATTCTAAATATTTGCCAAAATAATATCATATATGCCATAAAGAGTTGTTGGAAGTAATTAAATATAGTTATTGTGAAAAGAAAATAGTGGTGGCACATAATAAAACTAAAGAGATGTGGCAAATTGTTGATTCTCATATAAAATCAAATAACAGAAATCTCTTTGATAATTTTAGGCTAGTAGATTTAGCCACCACTTTTAATTAACACTTCGAAACACAAAGTCTCGCGATCGAATTATTTATAATCCGTAAACGTTGTATTTATCTCTAGTCGAAAAGTTTGATAGTATTGTAGGGGTATAAAAAATTAGTGGGCTTGTGGTATAAATGAAGTACTGTTAAATATAATACAATCCTGAATTTCTTTTGCCTCATTACCTTCATGTAATATAATCAATGCATTGATTCAGACAGGTATTTTTTTTTTTTTATAAATTTAAAACGGTTATAGTAAAATCGATATTTAAGAAAAACGACCTTAACTACTTCAACATTTATAGGCCAATTAATTTACTTAGTTCATTCTCTACAATTTTTGAATATTTGATATTTAAGGGAGTCGCAATTTTTTTTAACATTCATAACCTGTTTAATCAAGTTCAACATGTATTTACTAAGGGCAGGTTTAGAGAAACAACTCTCTTGAATAAACTGAGCAAATACTATTAATACTGAAAAATCGTGGAACGACTTTTGGAGTATTTTAGACGATAGAAAAGTGTTTGATAGTGTAGGTGATAGATAGGAAGCAACTAGTTCATGTCGGTTATAATCTCTGGGGAGCAGCATATTCTCCGCTGAAATATTTGTGGAGGTGTCCCCAAGGAAGTATATTGCGTCCATTGTTATTTAAGGTGTACACCAATAATATCTATGACATGGTTCATGATTCAACATCTCCCCATAAATTATACTGAGAAAAATGTAGTAATATATGGAATACATCATTTAGATCCAACAAACGAATGCAATAAGTAACAAAATCTTAGAAGACTAGCTTTTAAGCAATAAACTATGTCTGAATGAATCGGAAACTAATATTGTTAAGTTTAGATCTTCTAATTCTACACCGGCACCTGCCACCATTCAACTGAACAATATTGCTTTTACACTAGAGAAGTAAAATTTCTGGGTGTCTACATCAGTGAGTGTTTGAAAGGATATATGGATTAATTTTGCCATAAATTGAACTGCTAATGTTATGAAATAAAGATGCTCAAAAAATAATATATTTAAACGTTTCGGAAGCAGTTTATTATGCAAACTGTTATTCAAAATTGAATTATGCAATAATCTCTTAGGGTCAATGTCCAGATGGAAAGAGAATCTTTATATCACAAAAGCATGCAGTGAGAATAATGTAATAACAATTTAATCACTTAAGGTTGATATATAATCCCTTTTGATATAAATTTTCGTATTTTGTATATGTATTTCGACAACTAATTTGTCCTCATCAACAGATAATTAAACAGTGTCGCACTTGGAAACCACGGCAAAATCCGCACGAAACAAATTCCGTACACGATCTGTACCGTCGAAAGTAATAGTCAGTCGTCAAATGAATTTCTCCAAGTACCACTACATGTTTATAAAAACCATCTTCACTATATCCTTCGATTATTGCTTTTCGGTTACGGTTATCAGTTATCCACCTTGATATAATAATACCGGATTGTTCAATAAATTTCGTCGTTAGATAAAGAATGGTATTATTAACTTCGTCGTCTTATTTTTCTAAAAATTGTACTACTTTTTATGAATACCTGTGAAGTTTTCTCATTTTATATATTCTCATTCGTGTTCAAAGTTGACGTGAAACAATATTTTTCTAGAATGGAAAAAATTTAATATCGTGCAGTGATAAAGTTTTTATTTTTGAAACAAAACAAATTCATGAATGATTGTTAAAAGCGTATGAGGATTCTTCACCTCAAGTAGAACAGTAGAAGAATGGATTGATGGATTCAAACTTGGTCGTACAAGTCTTGAACATGGTACACGTGAATGTTCAAGCATGGCATCAACACAAGAAATTGTAGCAAAAATAGAGAATATGGTTTTGGAAAATCGTCGATAAATCGAGAAGATTTAGTAGAAGCATCTCATTAGGCAGAGTGAACAATATTTTTGCTGAAATTTTGGGTTTCAGGAAACTGTGCGCAAAATGGCTGCCACATTCTCTAATAATTGAACATAAACACATTCGAACGCGACATTGTCAGCGACATTTGAAGCGTTTTGGACAGGCTAAAAACGATTTTGTGCATGGTGTCATCACTGTGGATGAAACTTGGGTCTATCACCATGATTCTTAATCAAAACAAGAGGATAAGATGTGGTGTGAACCCAGTACTTCAGCAGCGAGCTAGGGTCCAGGAATCGGCTAAGAAGGTGTTAATATCAGTTTCTTGGAAAGCAAAAGGAATTTTGTTCGTGGATTACCTCCAAACTGGTAAAACAATAAACTCAGATTATTATTGTAAACTTTTAGACCAGCTGGATGTAAAAATTCGTGAGAAAATACCTAGTTTACTAAAGAAAGGGATCATTATTTATCAAAACAACACACCTTCTCACACAACTCAAAAAATCATCGCCGAATTAGTGAATTCACCAGATGTAGCTCCTCCTGACTTCTGACTCTTCTCATATCTCAAAAAATTCATGCGTAGAAAACGATTTTTATCGAACGAAAAGGTAATAGCAGCCGTAGAAGCGTATTTCGACGGCCGTCCTGCTTTTCACTTCAGGTATGGAATCCATAAATTAGAAGATCACTTTAACAAGTATATTGAAGTTCAAGAAGGTATTAAATAATAAACTTATCTCAATCTATAAAATCCTGATTTTCTTATTGAACGACAAACCTTATTGAATAATCTGGTAGATAGTAAACTAAAACAAATGGGACGTTAGGATTCATAAAATGGAAATATTTCTTGAGCACTGATCTAATCCGTCATTTGTATTATCCCTATCTGTGTTCTATATATATATATAGTTACGGTTGATCAGTTTATAAAATGGAAAGATCATATCCATGATTTATCTAGTCCTTTCAAGTGTATGTTTTGGAGTTCGTCACTTGAGGAAACTCGTTGGTGAACAGACGTTACGAATGATATACTTTGGATGCTTTTATTCCAGAGTAAGGTATGGCATCGCTGTTTGGGGTAGTAGTACTGATATGAATCGTATTTTCGTAACACAAAAAAGGATTCTGAGAATAATATATAACTTGAATTTTAATCAATCATGTAGGGGCATATTTAGAAAACATTTTTTGTTAACTATTTTTGGAATTTATATATTCGAGGTCCTACTTTTTGCCTACAAACATAAAGACCTGTTTGAAGAATACAGCGCTGTTCATGATTATTCCACAAGGCATAAAACTAATTACTATTATGCCAAACACCGCCTAACGCTGATAGAGAGTGGACTTCGCTACTCTTTCATTAAATTTTTTAATAGTTTACCGGAATCATTAAAAAAAAAATAAAGATACGCTTAATATTTAAAAAAAGAGTTCGTGATTTCTTAATTGATTTAGAACCATACAGTATATTTAAATACATAAATCGTGGTTCTCTACAGCAAGAATGTGATGTATAAGAATATGTTTTAACACATACCATATGTAATATATTGTATCTGTCATGACGTTTGCAATTTCTTTTCTTTCTTTGTACAATTAATTGCAATAAAGTTATTATTATTATTATTATTATATTTAACTATGTATCAACGCTGTGAACCCACAATGTAGGTACATAGTTAATAATTGTTATATACAACGCCTAGAGGCAATTCAGAAACGTTTTGCGAGGTTCATTGAAGTCAGTCGTAATATTAAGCCGAGGTACCGGCAATATTTTGAAAATACAAATATTAATTGATAAAAGGATAGTTAAAGAAATATTAATACTTTATAAAATTATTTATCGTCACTTATCGTGCTCCGATATCTTGAGTAGAATCGTACTTAATTTACTTCCGCGATCGTTATGAGTACTACAGCTCTTTCAAATTACCAATTATAACACTAGTGCTTGTGTCAATTCTCCTGTATTTAGAATGATGCGCACTTTCTACAGTATATGCACCAATATTGAGATATTCGCTACCAAGCTTCAACTGTTTAGAAATCAAGTACAAATGTTGACTTATAGTTTAGCGGTTCACTGATTAATCCTTGGATGTTACTCTTTCTTTCTAGTTTCTTTTTTGTTTTAATGTGGCTACAAAAGTATGTATTTGTGCAAATTAGTTATTAGAATTGATAGTGACCAATATGTTTGACTAGTAATCTGTTTTCATTCCATGTATGATGACATAAATAAACAAATAAAAGAAAAGTAACCTACGACTTTAAAATATGACTGTACATTTTCTTAACATTTATAGCTGGTTTATCCAATATTAGAATTCTTTTATCGTCTTCTTCCCATCTTATCTGTTGTTACGCTCTGCTTTTTTCCAATCCATGGTCTTCATTCGTGAATAATATTTCTCCATCTTTTATCGATATATCATTCATTACCAACCAGATTTGGGTATGTACTTCGCGTCTCACCATTATGGTACCATATGGTCAAAAGCTTCAACGAACATTTAAGTGATGTTTAATTTTTAATATTATAGTTTTAGGTGCAATAATTAGTATTTCCTTTTAATTTGTTTCACATTTAGAATTACTTTATGTTTTATATTATACTTATCTATTCACTTTGTATATATTGTCCTGTCAGTGGATGTAGTCTGTTGTACAATAAAGGTTATTACCATTATTATTATAAAGGTTATTATTATTATTATGGCCTGATCATTTGTATTTTGTCTTCTAACTTCCTTCGCTATATTATGTACTATTGATATTTTTGCACTTTCATTTATTGTTTGATCTGATAGTATAAATCTCAATATAGATCTTTCCAATGGATATTGTATTTTCGCAAATTTGTCTATATTTCGTTTGGTGAGCGCCCATGTTTTTGGATCATGTCAGTGCAGGTAGTATACATATATAAAATACTTTTTAAGTATTTGATTCATATATATTACATACTATAAAACAAAATACTGTAAATTCAATTTAATAACTGAAGCGAAAATTGTATTTATTAATATTGAGAACATGGTGAAATCCAAGAATCTGAAAGTTAGAGATCTCAAAACAAAAGTACTCTAAGAAAAATAAAACAGGCCTGCTGGGTCAAATGTGTCAACAGTTTTGAATGGTTTTAATAAGTTCTACATTGTATGCAATACCAATTGTACCACAAATGTATCACACATGCTTTGACATTACGTTCTGCTACTTCGATAGTTGCCGAGTTCTTCTATTAGTTATCCTAAAACTACTTTTAGACACACTTAAAATGTTCCTCAATAACTTTTTCTCCCAAAACTAATAGTCTTTTTTCAAATCCCCTTTTAAGTGTCTCAAATCTGTTAAAGAAGCCATTCATTGACTTACGAGGATAGTTTGACAAGTAGTGAGAATGACACATAGGTGGCGCTCTAATTGATAAAACAAATGCAGTGTAATTTAGGTTGCCTATTTATATGTTTACATTCAGATATTTAGCTAAATCGGTTGATTAGTTTATTTTTGAAAGCTGAATGAAAAAGAAGCAACACGTCGTTTTGTTAAAATGGAAAAAGCAGAGTATCGTGCGATGATTAAATACTTCATAATTAAGGGTATGAAAGCTACCGAAATAAAAGATGAGTTACGGGAAACATTAGGTGAATCTGCTCCATCATCCGCCACAATAAGTAGATGACTAAATGAATTTAAACGTGGTAGAATAAGCTGTGTTGATGAGGCACGCTCTGTAGCACCCAAAATCGTGGCTTCTAAGGAAATGATTATAAAAATCCATAATATTATTACGCAAGATCGACGGCTCAAAGTGAGAGAGATAGCAGACCTGGTAAACATTTCAACAGAACGCGTACACCACATTTTAACGAAAGAATTAGGCCTTTCCAACCTTTCGGAAAGATCAAAAGTTCACTCGTTTGCGCATTTCCAATGAGTGTTTGGACCTTTATAAGCGGAATCCGGTTGATTTTTGTAGGCGATTTGTTACTTGCGATGAAACTTGAATACACCACAGTACACCCGAAACTAAACAACAGTCGAAACAATGGTTAGAACGTGGTTCTGCACCTCCAAAGAAAGTGAAAACCACTTTATCGGCAAACAAGGTGATGCATCAATTTTTTGGGACTCAAAGGGCATTTTGCTCATTGATTACCTTCAGAAAGGTGCCACAATAAACGGACAATATTATGCAGAACTTCTACAAAAATTAAATGTTGAGATTCGTGCTGAACGGCCAGGAATGGCAAAGAAAAAATTCTGTTTCACCAAGACAACGCTCCCTCGCATACCAGCACAGTTGCGATGTCCACGAAATCCACGAGTTGCATTTCCAATTAGTACCGCATGCGCCTTATTCGACGGATCTAGCCCCTTCCGACTTCCACCTTTTTCCAAAATTGAAAACGGCACTAGGTGGAAAGAAATTTTCGTCTAACGACGAGCTTATCATCTTCGTAAATGAGTATTTTGCAAGCCTGTCGGAATCGCATTTTAGAGATGACATAAGTGCATTGGAGCACCGTTGGAATAAATGTATTGCTCTTTTGGGAGAATATATATTATAAAATAAAAATTATTTTGTATTTAAAAAATTTGTTTTTCTTTTCCATTCTCACTACTTGTCAAACTACCCTCGTAAGTTGTCCGATTTTCTTAGCAACTTCTACGCTTTATAGACAACTCATCGCTGTCTACAGGATACGATAGGTCTGTTCAACAGGGACAAAGTGACATAAGTGCTTTCACTAGCATATGCAGAAGCTTAATTAATATTAGAGAGATTGACGTAAACTTCTCTCACTTTGTAATATCATTTCAATAACATCCACCAGAAATAGACAACTACTGAAAAAAATCGAGGCCACCCGACGAGCGTTGGATTAAGTGAAATGATCGTCGTAGTCATTGCTCTTTTTTCAACACAACTTATTCCCTTCATCTCTTTAAAATAATTTTTCCATCCGATAACGTCAAGGAATACTATACATTTTATACTACCGAAAAGATTGAGTTTGATTCCTATTCAAGAATTGAACTGTACAATATATCCTATCAAGAAATATTGGTGAATACAAAACAATATTAAACACTACACTAAATAATGATAAGCATTTATTTATTAAAGTACAGAAATAGAAAGAAAGAAAAATATTTATGTTTTAATTTTAAGATCGTATATACATATTCTAATAAACTTTCTCTTCTACAGGACAACGTTCTCCTGAAAAACTCGGTTATATTTAATTTACATGGTTCTCACACGAAACAATTGCTTTGTTTATGTCTATTTTACATCAGACGAACAGTTTTCACTGCACAATTGAAACAAGAGATACTTTTTGTCTCCATACCTTAGGGCTATTGAGTTCATTTTTACAGCGGTGTTTAACATTGTTACTTTGTTTGCCATATAACTTCTTGTTGCTTAGCTTTTAAAGAAATAAAAGTGAAAATTATGCTTGCAAAATACATATGTAAAAATATTTAAGGAGATTTCTTTCATGTTTCCCTTTGTTTGTAATATTTATATTTTCATCCATGTTGTTTTATATAAATGAATGTTTTACGTGCACATATGGTATACAAGGTGTGACAATATATTTCCTGAAATGCCAATAATACATACAGTCCCTCCAAGCAAAATTCGTGTAACTAAAGAGAAAATGTTATAGTTTAAAAGCAAAAACATATTTTACTTATTTTATTAATGCATTTTATAACTCATTTAAAACAAAGTCAAACTAGAATTTTTCAGTAATAATTTTTTTTAATAAAAAGAGAAACAAAGAATACAATATTCGATGCCCAAGCCAAACTTGTACACTATATACAAAAGTTCTCCACTTCTAAATGTCATTATTCTCTGTGCATTCTTATGTTCTTCAATATCATTTATAACCTATTAGGTATACTTTGAACCAGTTCTTTACGGTAGCTTGGATCGATTTTGTCCATTCTTCCAAACGAGCCTTTCTCGAGTCGACTTTTGAGCTAGTATCCTGGCGAACATTCCCATTGAGAATAGCTCCACAAATTCTCGATGGAGTTTACAGTTGCGTTTTAGGCTGGTGTATCCATGACACGCGGGCAAATATGCAACAGCATGATCGCACATTGCAAGCTTTATGCTTCGTGTCGTCATGGTGAAAATGGAAAGTTTTACCCAGGTAGGTATAATCCAAACAGAGGAAATTTATTTTTTAAGAAGAGTGAACTGAGTAAATGGAAAAGATAAAGTTATGAACAAATAAAACACAAGCTTGAAACAGAGACGATGGATGACGTAATACCTGTCAGAAAGATTTAGGAAACTAAAGCATCTGGAGAAACGAAGTGAGGAAAATTTAAAGTGACAGATTATAATTTTAGAAATATCTTAATAAAGGAAAAATTTGTGAGACCAAGAAATTGCACAAATAGACAGGACACGACGTAAAAAGTATCTTTTGGACAATAGAAAAATTCGGAGTCCCCTATGCAGATGTAAGCCTCATCTCCGAATCGGAAGGCAAACTCTAATTTACTTTGGTAAATTTTTTTGGAAAGGTTTAATAATTAATATTTAAACCATTGTACAATTAGTCCCTTACACTATCTGTTACTAAGATAGGTACAATTTACCAGAGATTTTATATGTTTAGAAGTTCCCAAGTTACCTTTTCCGAATTTAGGGTTTTGGATTTCCGGGCCCAAACAATTTATTTGTTAATTCTTACCTGTAAGCATTATGGCTTATCGTGATAGATACCCCCATTCACGCTTTACGCGTAATGAATATCATGAAGAGCCACAATATGAATTCTATCCGTCTATTCAACAACGAGAAATTTTTCATAATGAGAGTCGAGTTACAAAAATGCAAGTGACGAAAAGTGAAGCTGAGATGAAAGCGCGTTCAAAACGCTTAGATGAAAAGATTGGCGTCGGAATGAAAGAAGTTGAAGACGCATTAAATCAAATTGGAAGTAATAGAACTTTGCAATTATAACAATATAACTACACGTGGAATAGGATTTAGCTGTCTTTCTATCTTTTTCCAAGCTTCTAGACAAGGACATCCTATATTAACAAATATTCATGCTTATTATAGAGTCAATATGTCAATGTTTGATATAACATAGTATACGGGTCGCGGCACTCAGAAAACACCCCATCAAAATAACAATGCCTTTTATCAAATACCAGTTAATCCACAATCGAAATGAGCCGTCACTACAGTTAATGGTTAATATGGTTAGACGACTTTTACATGCAGTCGGTCCAGTTGAAGACGGAAATGAGTACTACTTACCAACAGTAACTCCAAAATTTTGTCATAGAGAAAGGTGTTTTCCTATGGCGGAAAATGTTATGGCAATGAGATAATGCCTGAAAATCATAATATACCAGATTTAAGACGAGACATTAAAGAAGTAAATATGATGATGCTTATGTACAAAAGAAATTACCAAAATTTGTAAGAACTGAGACAATTAATTATTCTGATTCCGGATCTCGTGCAATGTTTATGTTTAACGAGATGGAAAGTTTAAAATGCCTGATTTACAACCAGATTAAACGTTAGATCAGTATTATAGAATGTGTCGACCAGAAGGTGAAATTAGTTTCTGGTCTCGAAGATCTTTAACCAAAATTGAACAGTTAGAGGTACAATTAAGTTTGTGAATTATGTGGACTGGCGAGTTCCCAATTCTGATCCAATTTGGCTCGGATGTATCAGGCACAACTCTTACGTATCCGGCATCTAAGTGGAATATTAAAGATGTTGACTGGAAAGAATATTCTCAACAGTTGAAAAAAAGGTTCGAAACCGTGGATACAGATATGCGGGCTAATGAAATATATAAATACATTCTAAACGAAATTAATGCAGCTGTAGGAAAAGTTTTTAAGAAGAAAAAAACCTGGAGATCAAAAATATCGTTGTGAGTTGGTGGGATAATCTTTAATCGGAAAAGAGCACTACTAAAGTATAGATATAATCCTATCGTGGCAAATTGTGTGGCCCATAAGAGATTATCTGCAAAAAGTAAAAAATTTCTCAAAGCAAAAGCCAGAACTGGAGCCAGCTGGAGGAGCTTTTGTGAGAGTTTAAATAAGGATACACATGTGAAGAAAGTTTTGCAGAAAATTATATCAATTAAACCGCATTGCACCCCTAAACAACACATACTCGAAAAAACTCTATCGGATCTTCTACATAAACTAACACCGGATTCAATGGAACACCTTGTTAACAAAAACAGCTGCCAAGACGATGTACATGTTCTGTCGGAACATTTTACTCTTTACGAATTAGATAGAGTGTTAAAAGCAACCAATAACACCTCCCCTAGCCTGAATAACATACTATACCCCAGGATTAAATACTGTTTAATAAAATGTATATAGATGGTGAAAAGTACTAGAATTGAAATTAGGAATTATTGTCCATATTATTAAAAGAGACAGACACGTTGACGTGTCTGTCTCTTGAACGTGATTTACGGACTATTTCATCATTGTCTTGTGTATTGAAAACTCTGGTAAGGTTAATAAAAGCTCGTCTAGAATTGTGGATCGAAATCCAGGGAAATCTGGCTAAGTACCAGTACTCAGCACGCTTTGCAACATATAGTGACTGACATTCAATCCTCATTCATAAAAAATAATTATTTAATGGCGATTTTCATGAATCTCAAAGACGCGTATAATGCTGTGAACTTACTGTCTCTGAGAAAAAGTTAATTAATTCAAATATTCCTCCTAGCATTGCTACCAATATTACCAATCCCTACACGGGCCGCAATATAGTCATAAGAACACACAATAATAATTTTATAGGGCCGAGAGTAACTTCTAAAGGTTTAGCAGAAGGAGCAGTTTTAAGCCCACTGCTTTTCAACATCTGCACTAATGATTTGTGCATTCCTAATGTTAAAATAATACAATACGCAGACGATTTTGCAATCTACACTGAACAGAAAACTCTTGCACAATATGCGAAATTATTAAACCAAGCCATGGTAAAATTTCTAGAATGGCGCTGTACTATGGAATTGGAAATTGTCTACTCCAAATGCAATATACAGATCTTCAGCAGACACCGTCTAACACACTGCAGTAAAATTAAATTGGCTAACATGGAATTTTCGATAAACAATGTTACTAAGTACTTGGGGATGTGGTTGGATACGAAGTTAAAATGGCGAACACACTTTCTAAAAACGGTTGAGAAATGTCGAAAGGCAAACAACTTACTGCAGATAATTAATAAAGTTTCGTTCGGCGCCGATTTTCACACATCAGTACTCATATACAGAGTAACAATAAGATCGGTGTTGGACTATGGGTGTGTGCTGTACGGACCGCATGCAAATTCCTACTGAAACAAATAGATATGACTAAGAATAGCGCAATACGCTTGTGTCTGGGAGTCATGAACTCTACTCCAGTAGAAGCTATGTACGTGAAAATGGAAGAACCGCCTTTCTCTATCGAGCGGAAATATCTATGCGACAAATTTATGCTAAAAAGCAGAACGACCGAGACAAGAATCATTGCCAAGAGCACCAAATTAAATATCCACAATCTCATAGGCTCATACTGGCAAAATAAGACTTCTTCTTTGCTGGCGTCTGCATGCGAACACATCTAATTTTGGAAACAACATTGTGAAAACAAACGATCCTCTGATATATTCTTTACCATTTAAATGTTTAGGGCACAAGCCTTTAATCTAATTTTCCAAGTTCTCAGAAACATCCACTTGAATAAAATAATGTACATTAATATTATAGACCAACATGGCCAAGCTATACAAGTTTTCACGGACGGAGCCAAAAATGACGTGGGTACTGGGTGTGCCTTCTTTTTACCACACAATCAGTATAGAAAAAAATATACGCTACCTAAAGAAGCAAGTATTTTCACTGACGCTATCAAGAAAGCACTTGAATATATAATATAAATAGATAGCAAGGATTTTTGTGTTTTCACTGATGCTAAAAGCGTTCTCAGGAGCCTACAAAATTTTGACCGCAAGTCGCCCCCTCTAATAGGTGAAATACGAGTACAATTACTGAATTTTAGTCTGAAAGAGCACGATAAATCTGTATCATATGTTTGGATCAAAGGACATCATCAAATTACTTTTAACGAGATAGTAGACAATAGAGCAAAAAGAGCATGTTTGTTTGAACCAGAAGAAATGATATTAATTCCCTATACTGATCTTTTAAAACAATTAAAAGAGGAGGTTCTTCAAAACTGGCGAGCACAGTACACGAAGACATATGAAAATAAACGTATCAATTACTGCACGTTATTCCCACGCATTAAGAATAGCCGATGGTATAGCCATTTAAATGTAAAGAAAAAACTGCTATCCCAAATCTTAAGAATTACTTTCAATCATGGAAGATTTCCTGCTCATTTGCATAACATTAGTATAGTGGACAATGATATATGCAAGTCCTGTGACAAAGAACGTGGAGATATTAACCACATAATTCTGTGTTGCAGCAAGCACAAAAAACAAGTTGACAAGCTTATACGCGATCTGATAGGAATGAAGGTGCAACTCCCATTAAACGCAAATTATTTAATAGCTCAAAAGAAATGTGAAATTAATAATAGCATATACAAATATATGTGTAAGATATCTCTGCAAATATAGTCGCTTTCCTTTATTTTGAACCTATGTGGATAATCTCTTCTTCTGGTGGCCTACCTGTGTTGTCTTTACAGTCACCCGATCGGCCCCGGGTGTGAAGTGTGTATCTTGTCTGCCCTGACGTCCATTCGGGTGGATAGGGTAACAACTTAGTATGTGGCTAATGGCTCGTAGCTAAGGTGAATAATAATAATAATAATAATAATACCTTTTATCAAAGAATCATCCACGCAGTTGTTATTGCCCTCACGTATTCACTTTGCTGAAGTTGTGATACATTTTGTCGATTTGCTTCAGTAGCCTGTAATATAAAAGAAGTTCTTCTGAGACATATGAAGAGAAAGTGCTCAGATATTCTAAAGTAACTTTGACGATATGATGGCGTCAAAATTGTGAACTGAACTGATCTGTTGGTAAGCCCTTTGTGTGTATAAATATCTAAGTAATAAACACTGTCGCCTTTTACTGACACAAGCAAGTTTTCTGAACAAATAAAAAATATATATAAAATATAAACTAGTCAGGAATTGCAGTTTATCAGTCCACAAGTTCAAAGTATTTGCTACATGTAAGTGGAACGAATGTTTCGTTGCCCAGTAATTTGCCGATAAAATATCGTTTCTCTAAAAGCTATTGTTTGAGTATTTTATTATTTACTTCGCCTATCTAGCACTCGTAGCGTGTTAAATTCCTTTAAGCACGCATATCTGTCTATTTTCAGTTTTACTATTACATACCTTCCAATAACTGCGAGAAAATACGTTACGAATTATATAAAGTAATGCTGAAACCCATTAACCATCTTGAACCGGCTTCCCCTAAGGTAAATACCATATATCAAATTTCCTGAACAAGGTATCGTTACAAACATAAGAAAATTCTCAGAGTCAATTAAATGATAAGAATTCAAACAAGTTAAGGTATTGTTCTCCTTTTGGCCGTTTCGACTTTTATCTCCAATCTGTAAGCTTGTAAATTACCTGAAAAATAAGAGACTCTTATGCTAATTTTATGCCATAAAGAGAATAACGGAAGAACAAATATAGGCATAGCACTGTTATTGCTGTTATGCAAACATACTTCATGTAGTTTAATTTGAATCCATTTAATACTATTAAAAGATTAGCTAAAGAAATTATTTGTGCACATACATTATAATAGGAGTTATAAGTTTAAAGTATACAAGGTGCATCAATTAACTTTCAGAATACACCTTTAAGAAATATTCCCGTGGAATTTGTACACTAGTGGCTACGATCACCTTCAGCTCCCCTTTTGAATTTGTACACTGTCTTAAACAGCTATCCGGTTTTCCTTTCGAAAGCATTCAAAGAACAAATTCAACTAAAAGCATACTACTTTAGACATAAAAAAAGAACTGGTGACATCGATTCATTAAAAGATTGAAAAGCAAATCTAAATTTAGGTTTCAAATTACAAAGGAAATTAGGAAAGCTTATCAACTTTACTTAACTAATGTTGAAGCATCTGTTAAGAATGAACCTGGAAAATTTTGGTCATTTATTTAAATATTGTCAAGAGGCCAATTATACTTTTATAAGTATTTATAGGATTAATGATACCGAGTTTCATGAAGCGATAAAGACACTTCAAAATGAAATAACATTTAGTCCTGACGGCATTCTTGGTTTGTTAGTTCTCGATTGCATATTGGTTTGTCTGCGTCCAACAGTAGCTACAGACGAACTTGCATTACCTATGGGAACATTTCTGGATTCATAGAAAGTAGCTAAGGTCTGTTCGTCTTGAAGAATGGTTCATCTTCTGCTATAAAAAGCTGTCGATCGATATCAATTGTTAATAACTTAGATTTTTGAAATGGTCATTTATTCTCGAATATACCCGCCTGTTGGAATCCAACAGTCTACTGTACAGCATGTTTTTTCGAGAGGCGTTCTATCATTTGAACTTGATGTTTTACCCAATTCGTTTCCCACACTTTTGACTCCAGAGGACAAGTGGATGTCATTTACATTGATATATCGAAGCCTTTCTACGTCATAAACCATGCGATTTTCCTTCAAAAACTGGGTATGTCCGAATTTAACTATCAATTTCAACAGTTTTTCTCTTCCTACCTAAATAGCAGTACATAATATGTATATTATAACAGATCAAGTCATCGACTCACTATGGTAAATTGGGCATGTCACAGGTTGCAAACATGGGTCCATTTGGTTTTAATATTTTCATAAAAGATATTTTGGATTCAATTGACTGCAATAAATTGACTTTTGTTAATGATTTAAAAAATTTTTCACTTATAAATTCCACTGACGACTGTGACTTTCTACAATTGCAGTTTAACAAAGTAGTCCATTGGTATAAGTATAACAACTTATCTCCTAATATAGTGAAATTCAAGGTAGCAAGTTTTAGTAACAAAATGCAGATATTTATCTTCAGCTATCTATTCAATATTCGTCTATTTTGACTGCCTTCATGTCGTCATGAGGTATAGAAGCTACGTTAATCTATCGCTATCAACTTATGTGGATTTATAAAAAAAATAAGAATTTCAACAATAAAACTTCTGTTTAGTATTTATATGTATCCTAGGCTTAAGTACGCAAGTTAGATCTGGAATCCATACTAGGAATCCCACAACTGAGCATCGAAAATATTATGAAGAAATTCCCAGAACTCCTACACATTAGGGCCGATGGGGTTTATCTTCCGAAAGAAATCGACTATTGTCTCTCACTGAATAAATTTGAAATGCATTTATTTCAATCTAGTTGAAAATTCACATGTCTAAAATTTCGTTTTAACTTAATTCATTACAAAATTTATTGACCCGAGTTGTATAATAGTTTAGTTATTTTGCTACTACTTCACATTTTCGTTTGCATTTCGTGTTGTATTATGAAATATTTTTGTTTTGGAAATGAATTAAATAAATGAATGTTAAAAGGAATGATTCAAATGTTAATAGCACCATGTTTACTATATATGTTTCATGGGTTCACCTATCATCAGGTAAACTTGTATTATTAATGAACGATTAATTTATCGCACCTTAAAGAGGGTGTTATTAATATTTGAATAATTAGACGCGTTCTCGTTCTGTCATTCAACACATTCATAAGTTGTACGATAGAGGGAGGCAACGTGTTTTTATTCATGAATTAAGTATGCAATATACTTAAATTTAATTTTTAATTTTCACTTTATCTTGAATTCTCTACAGTCTGCCAGATAATAAAGGTCACTATTACTATTACTATTATTACTATTAAATGGCTTTCTCATTTCTGAAAGTGGTACCGGATCGTATTTTACAGAATACTGTTGAGCAGTCATGTCACATTCCGTTAGATATCAGTTATATTAGAAAATCTTGACAGTTTTTAATTTTGGAAATAGCTGAAGATCACAGAAAGTCAAGTCGAGGGAACAGACACGAAGTTCTAATTGCGTAATCGCTTTTTCTGCTATGACGTCCCTCACAGAAAGCGTACGATGATTGGGCGTATTGTGAATAATCCATTTGACAGACCAGTTAATATTAGCCCGTTTTTTGATTAATCTATAATTCTTCAACCACCAATATCACACTTAATCGTCTATCGGATCGTATTACATCAAGCGCTCTGGTAACACTGTCTGTCATTGCACTCTTCATTTCTGCGCTCATCCGCCGCATCTTCGCGCCCGTCACTTAAATACATTTTTACTAAATTCCGTTTGTTGTCAGTTGTAATGAGTTAGAATAATACGCTGCGCTAAATTTCGATAGCTGATCATTAATGTCAGAATCTATGCACAAATATGTATGTATTACCTTTCTAGTAGCTAACTAACAATGTGCTTTGGCATTAGTTCAAACTTTTAAAATACGAATACTCATGTGATTTAGATGCAATTGCGTCGCGGATGCAGGGACCAGTTATTCTGGGAATTAAATTGTCACGTCTCGTATAAAAGAGGGTAACGAATCTGTTCATAGGATAAAAGAAGTTATTGCAAAATCCTACTTTTTTCATAAGCTTATTTTTGTGAATAATGCATTAATATTGGAACTAAATGTTCATTTTAAACATAAACAAAGGCATGCATGATAGTTTTGAATTTTCCAGAAGGATAGTAGTTGGTAATTCACTCTAAAAATCTATTTCAGACGTTGGATCGGTCTGTATTTTGCTTTTCAAATTTTAACGTAGATACTAGATGCTATTTTTCTCTACTGCTTTTTATCGTTGCCTAACTTTTACAAAGGGTACTAGGAAAGTTTGGCAATATGACGCAACAATGAATCGTAGGAAGCTGCATGTTGAGACATGTCCATAGGTGCATAATAGATGCCGCGCCATGTCGATGGGATCAGTTATTCATTAGCAGTGAGAATGTAAAGTGCGTGCGATGGCATCGTGGTCACGAAATGAGATAGGGGCAGTTTTGCGTTATAATTTTGTGCGTGGTTTAAACAGAGACCAGTGCTTCGAAGAAATTACTTTTGCACTAGGTGATGTTTGTCCACATCGCACAACGATATTCAGCTGGTATAAAGAATTCCATAGGGAAAACTTAACTGTGGAGGATGCTGAGAGGCCGGGAAGGCCACGAACGTCAGTTACGTTACTACTGAGAGGAAAAGTCAAGAATGGATACCTGGCTCCTTCATCACGATAATTCTCCAGCTCACCGCGCCAAAGCCTGCACCGAATATTTGACCACGACAGGATTGAAACTTCTCGAGCACCCTCCATACAGTCCAGATCTTGCTCCCTGCGACTTTGCACTGTTCCCGCATTGGAAAATGAAGCTAAAAGGGGGGGGGGTTTCCAGTGATGAGGACCCTCTGCAACGAGCGTGCTTTACTCCCTAGTGAAGCTTGGCAAAACCGGTTTAAAGATTGATTTCGGTGGATGGAGAGGTGAAATGAGTGTAGAGGAAATTATTTTGAAAAAATTAAATAAGCGAAGCTGTATTGCAAAACTTTCCTAGTACCCTTTGTACTTGCTTTCGATATTTGGTGTCCTCCTCTTGGTTGAAATTTATCCTTTTAGATCTGCAGTTCGGTCGATTTTCAGTTGGTTATATTAACAGTTGCGCTTTGCCTATAGCTGATCAATATTGAGTGTTCCTCTTTAGGTCCTGTGCTACATTCGTTCTTCTCAATTTATCGAATGTTTGTTTGAAGATTATGAATAATGAACATGTCTGTATCATGTTCGAAACTTTACTCTGTGACTTGTTTTAATGCGTATATCGCGTCTGATGCTGATCTGTTTCGCTATAAATACACAGCTTAATAGAAAATTCAAGACATATTCAATTATAACTTATATAATGTATACATATGTAAATTCATATACTCAAGTACGTATATATATGTACATACATGCGAGAGGAGGCAGGTGTTCGATAACTTAATTGAAGTGTTTCGAATAGGAAATGAGAGAGACGTGTTTACGTTTACACGTGTAGAACTGGATTTATCTGCACGAAATGTAGGGCATATAATAAGAGATCTCGCGTTCGCCTGTTATCCTTCCATTTCAAGGGAAATCGGGCTTCCTTTTAACAGTCACGTTAGCAAACATGGAAGAGAGGTCGCGCGTGAACTTTTGTTGAAATCCGGAAGAGTAATCAGCGATGTATCTAAATTATTTACAAATAAGTTCTAATATGCAGACGATACTTGTTGCGAATCTGTGCAAATTGAAACTAGTCCATTTTTGTTATGAGAGTGCTCTCCGTTTTTAGATGTACTTTACGCTTTTTAACGGACGTAATATGTGTAGTAATACCAACCGATTCGGTGCTTTAGATTTATCGTCAGTATACCAAGTGTACAGGAAAGTCATTACCGGTTTTTTCGTAAAAAAAAACTACATAATTTTCAAAAAATGGAAAAATTTATTTATTTATTTATATTTATTGATTCGAAGTACATTTGACTCTAGACATATTGCCCATCTTTCAGGCAATTTATGGATGGCATCCCAAAAAAACTGTTTCTCCTTTGAACATAATCATTCATCAAGCCAGTTTCTAACTTCTTCGAAATTGGCGAAGTGCTGTTCGGCAAACGCGGGTTCCATTAATGCAAAAAGGTGGTAATCAGACGGCGAAAGTCTGGAGAGAAAGATGTCGATATTATGTCCCACCCAAGTGATTTCAGCGCTTTTTCAACCGATTTCACTGTATGAGATCTTAATGTAATATGATTTCTATAGGTCTTGGAAATTTATGGTATAAATGAAATAAAATGGGACTCAATGTGGGGCTTCGCGTTGTTCAACGTTTACTAATTTTGATCCGACTAATCTGCCGTTGTTCATCTAATATACAGATTGGTAGAAAAGTTTTGAAAGCGACACCTATTAAGTAGTAGAGGAATCAAAATTCATACGCCATTTTAATATTTCACGTGTCATATGAACACACTAAAAATTTTATCTCTATCTGTCAATTCATTCATTGTTAGCAATCCATTTGAAATAGACGTGTCGGTGTATTTTTAACAATGGAAAAACTGAATATCGCGCTGTGATAAAAATTCTTTGTTTTGGAAGGTTTATCAGCAACAAAGATTCATACAAAAATGGTGAACGTGTTAAAAGAATGTGCTCCTTCATTTCCAACAATAGATCGATGGGTTTTAGAGTTTAAACGTGGTCGTATAAGCGTTGAAGATGAACTACATAGTGGACGACCAAAAACTGCAACAACAGCAGAAATCATTGAGCAAGAACATAATATGGTTAGTGAAGATCCGAATTTGACTAAACGTGAAATTGCTAATACCATAGGTATCTCAGACGAACGAGTACTCCATATTTTACATGAAGAATTACATATGAAAAAGCTGTTTGGGAAGTTAGTGCCGCATTCGTTAACAATTCAACAAAAACTGGATCGAAAACAAATTTCTCAGCGTAACTTGGTGCGTTTCGAGCGGAATAAAACCGATTTCTTGTGTCGTTTTAGAACTATGGATGAGACTTGGATCTACCACCATGATCCTAAATTGAAACAAGAACGTTTACAGTGGACTACGATTGGTTGTTCAACTCCAAAAGAGGTGAAGTCAGAACGATCGGCAGAAAAGGTTATGGCATCAGTGTTTTGGGATGCAAAAGGAATTTTATTGATTGATTATCTTGAAAAAGGTAAAACAATTAACTCCGAGTATTATTGTAACCTTTTACATCAACTGGATGCAAAAATTCGTGAAAAAAGACCTGGTTTAGCGAAAAAAAAATAATTTTTTATCAAGACAATGCGCCTTCACACAAAAGTATTTTGACGATGGCTAAATTGAATGTATTAAAGTACGAATTACTTGAACAACCACCATGTTCACCAGATTTGGCTTCGAGTGATTACTACCTCTTCAGAAACTTGAAACAATTCGTTCATGGAAAGCGTTTTTCATCGAATGAAGAAACTATTTCAGCCGTGGAACAGTATTTTGCAGAGCTTCCAGAAAATCATTACATAGATGGTATAAAATTATTGGAGGATCATTGAACTAAATGTATTGAAGTTGAGGGAGATTACATTGAATAAAAAAACTAATTTCATTTAAAAATTCACAGTTTCATTTTTGCTTTCAAAACTTTTCTACCAACCTGCATACTAGACGGGTCTTTGAAAATATTCACAATAATACTGACCACATTATTTAGTATATCCAAGTTTTATTTTCTCTAAAAAAACTTATTTGAATTTCAGGTCCTAAGTCCGTTACTGCATCCAAAGTTCCCATAAACTTTCGAAAACTATACTGGTGCACGGGGAAATACTTATTAATAGAGTTGTCCTAATTTTCAAAACTTATGGTCTCTTCAATGTTACACCTTATGCGAGTACATATTGTTGAAATACTACGCTGAGATGACTGCAATACAATGAAGAAAGGGAGATGATCTACGCAATATGAATTATTAATCACATGCCAGGTAAAAAGTGATGTTATCATTGGTGAAGCTAAGTTAATGTCAACAGCAGACACACATTTCCCAGGTCTAGCGATTCGAATTGATCGACTATTATTCAGAAACATTAAATTATGATTTGGCAGGATATTCCTAGAATTTTCCGGCTTATTTAAGTCAAAGGCTAACTGATGATGATTGAAGCATCCTCAATAATCACCGGAAAGTAAAATCGATCTAATAATTTATCATAATTTAAACAACTCAAGGCGTCATGAACTGGCCTATAAAGACAAATAGCGGATAGATTAAACTAGAGTATTACGATTATGTCCAATTGTCATATGTTATTAGGTTTTAAAAAGACATTTTCACCTGGATTATATCATGTTTCACAAATAAGTGGAATATCAACATTGTATTCAGATTAAATTCTGTCCGAATTTTCTCTCTTTGCATGTGCAGATTGTAGTATGTAATGAAGATGGACATGTGCAGGCAGTTTTCGCGAAATTGTTTCAAAGTTTTATTAATAATGGACACACCGTCTTTTAAGATTATTATTGGAATTTGTATAATTTTATCTCATGCCTATTGCATAAAAAAAATTATTTGTGCGGTACATAGTGAAAGAACAGGAGAAAAAATCTGAAGGCAGTTATAGCGACAAAGTTAGAAAGAAGAGAAAGTACATGCAGGAGAAATGGTGAAATTGGCGTTCTGAAATGCAAAGATAAGATACGTATTAATACTATTATCAAAATACAGAGCAATGAAATGGTTGGAACTGTAAATAAAATATGGTAAATAATACACGGAGGAAATGTGTCCTATGGTATGTGAAAGCTTTCTTTGGCCTTATAGATATCTGCTTGTGGAGTGGAAATTATATATACAACAAAATAAATAAGCAAATGATGTTCTACCTCATTTACAAAAAAAGCATTATAAAGACTTTTTGGGAACTGCTCAATGTCAAAACCACAATAAATAAATTGAAACACATTTTCATAAAAAAGTAACCAAATGTTACAGCATGTATGGTAAAAACAAAAAAAAAATCGTTGTGTTGACACATCATTATATCCCAGAAAATAAGAATCTGAGCATAGATGGCGTCACTCAAGCTCTGCCCAAAAATTTAGAACGCAACCATCGGCTGGCAAAGTGATGGCGATTGTATTCTGGGACATATCGATTGTCTCGATGAGAAAAAAAACGATTAATTCAGCTTACTAAAGATTTTCTTGGACTGATTAAGCTAGCCATATGAACAAAGGATACGCAGTCTCTTAAGCAAGTGCATTATTCTCTTTCACGATATCGCTCGTCTAAATGTAGCCCATCTAACGAACAATATATTGGCTAAATTGGGTTAGGAGGTACTGTTTCATCCCTCGTATAGTGCGAACTTGGCTCTCAGTGATGATCATCTCTTTAGGCCACTCAAAAAGTTCTTGGGAGGAAGGCGATTTGACTCTAATGATGAACTGAAGGATGCCATGTAAAGGTGGCTACGTCGTCAATCAAAAGAATTTTTTTCGATGGGAATACAGAAGCTTCCGGAGCTATAGGGCGATGTATTTTTAAGTTAGGTTGATACTTACAAAAATAGCGTATACAAAATAATAATTTTCAGTTTGTATCGACCAGAGCAAAATAAAATGACGGCTAAATTTGATCACCTTCGTAGATTATTAATTAACTAGAGTATTATTCAACGATCTCCTAGATTTATTCCAAAATGTTTTTTTTTCTCTGGAATTATCTCGAAACATCAATTTATGACCTTTTAGATAGCTTACCTAATAATGTAGAAAAACTATGAACAGGGATTATTAATTAGAACGGAAACATTCAACAAGAAACAATTTCAAATGCTTTTATGATAAATTGCGGTACTGTTAGTTTACATCAGAAGGTCGTATTGAACATTTAGTGAAATAGAAGTTTAGAATTCTGTTTCGATTTCATATTTCTAACAGCAAAGACGCTTAAATTTTTGAAGAGTGTACGTTTTTATATTTACTCTTTGAAAGAAATTACTTTTGGAAATTTTATTTATTTATAGAAGTTACTTTTTTTTCTAGTGGTACAGTGGTACAGTTACATTCTTTAATTTTATACGTAATCATGTAACAATTCCCTAATTGATTTTACCGTCCAGACTTTAATTAATTTTGTTCCCTGTTTTAAATATATATCATTAATTTTCAGATTTCAATTTAGAAAAGTCATAGAAATATTCAAAGTATGCAAAAATGTCTTTCTCATATTGCTAAAAAGTACGTAAATATGTATTACAAACACACATATCAACGTTCGATGACAAAGTAGCACATACCCCCACTAACTGGTCAATGATATTCGATAAACAAACTGTTGACCATGTTTTTCTGTATATAAGAAAATCTGCACATCTGTATTAATAAAAACAGTTTGCCTTTTTGGTAAATATATATGTACATACGAGGATCGTTCTAATAGCCAAAATTTATTTGTCACTCGGGATCTTTTCTCTCATTACAAACATATGAGGGCAGAAACATTAAATGCATTTAAAGTTTGGTAATAGTACCAGAATATGAATATTTAGGATAGAAGTAATAGGAATATTCAAAGAATATGTAGCAATTCTAAGGAAAGCGAATAAACCGAAGAAGACAGTACGGAACATAGTAGTAAATAATGTTTAAAATGTAAATTATATTTATTTTTTTTACAAAATTTAAATATTCAAAATATGCACCATTACAACACGATAAATTGCATAACGATTCTGCAGATCATTAAACATGTTTATAAAGTGTGATTGCTGTAATCTCTCAGAAAAGTTCGTCATTATGTTTCTTTGTAGTTTTCCAGTAATAGCTGATGGATCTTTTGAATGAAATACTGATTCTCTAGCATGCTCCAAATGTATGTATCAGATGGCATTAGATCAGGTGCACGAAGAGGGAATTTGAAGTTTGTTTTACGTGAAATTAGTCTATTTTCGAAGCGTTTACGAAGTAAGTCTAAGAAATGACAGTCTGTATGGATTAATGTGCCCTCCTGTTGAAATCATTGCTTGTCTACCTGCAGATTTTGTGAACGGCAATAGTTTCTTAAATCTCTCATAAAAGCTGTAATAATGTTCGTTGTATATCGCTCTTTATTAGCAATAACTGAATGGTTCGCCTTCAGTGAAATAAGAACCAATGACCCATGGCCAGATATCGCACACCAAATGGTAACTCGGACACACTGCAGTGGTTTCTTCAAGTGATATCAGGACGCTTGAATCCAAGGAACTGAGTCGTTTATTGATTGACGGAACCATTAAAGTGAATGTATGTTTCTCAATAATTCTGGATATGCATATATTGAGCTTAGCACTCGTCTGAAATAAATTTTTCCTGCACGTCTGTCAGCAACGATTAATCGTTGTCCAATTTGAATACGACACAAATAACCACCAATTGATTAACACAGCCGATGTGTAAATGTTGATATTCAGTTTATATGCAGTTCTTACATGATTTTCCTTCAAAAACTGTATAATCTGGCCAAGAACAAGTCCTTAATTGTTGTTGATAACCACCGATGTTCGGCGACCTGTAAAGTTCTGTCACTGACATAACACGTTACCAGTGCGATAAAATTTTTCAATTGTCATCACAACACCTTTACTTGGGGATCTCTGTATTAAATACTTCTTGATATTCTTCTAAGATTTGTTTTAAACTTGGGCCACTATTTCGTCGGCTTTTTGTATTAGCGAAAATAATGCTCTAAAATGAACACTTTTTGCTCAGTTCTAAAAACTATTTTCAAGACAATTATATCTACAACAAAGTGTGAACGTCATTGTTAATCCCAAACAACTACGTATAAATCAACTGAAGTACGAAATAATAGGAAAGGGAAAGGTAAGACAGGTAAGACGAGAGAAGAGAAAAAGAAAGAAAAAGGTCCGAAACAATTAGAAAATAAGCAAAAGCAAGTGTCAGTCTTTAAGGGAAATGGAAGAGACCCAAGATCATATAAAATAGAAGTGGATAAAGATGGAAGGAACACCAGATCCGATACTGTAAAAGACATAAGAATTATATGAAAACAAATTCCAGAATATTTATATTATTTTATTAGTTAATGAAATTTTCTTTTGTATTATATTTATTCAGTTCTGCTACAAATTCAATTAAATTAGTTACCGGTTTAGAATTTAACATAATTCAGTTTTTTGGCTATTCCTTATTAAGTTATTACTACACAATTTGATCTCCGAACTAGCATAGATTTATATGTAGACGATTGACAGTCTTTAACCTAGCTACACTACCTCGGGATTTTTGCGAAGCATTGGATGATAGTAAACAGGTACATGACATCTACACCAATTTCTCTTGTTCTTTTGACACAATACATCATTAATATCCTTATAATGAAGATAGCTCGTTTGGGTCTACAAATCTTTATTGGCATTAATGCACGCTTACTTCCGTAATAGAACAAACTATGGCTACTACAACGGCTACACATCAAGCGTGTACACTTCAACATGAGGAGTTCCACAGAGATCAGCCCTTGGACCATTGTTTAATATTTTTGTTAATGATTTAATTGTTTCCATCGACTGCCCTGTACTGGCATATACTGATTAAAAATTTACCACAGTTGATAACAGGTAGGATATGAATGTTCTTGAAATGAATCTTCATGCGATTAGCAACTGGTGTTCAATAAACTAACTCTAAATATAGAAAAATGTTTTTTGTATCCTTCACTAGGAAAGCAACAAGCGTAAAATACATATAAAAGATCTTGGTGTCGTATTCAATGAAAGGCTTAGTTTTTTTGACACCTCTAGTGTTGTCAATTCTACATTTCGAAGGTGGGGATTTATTCTTCGGGCTTGTAAGGAGTTCAGCAACATAGCCTCGCTTAAAGTTCTTTCCTATACACTAATAAGTTAGAAAGTTGGAATAGGGTGCTTTAATATGGTATCTCATATATAATATTCAAGTTAACGAAATAGAATTAATTCAACGGAAAGTTTTTGTCGTTTAAGATTATTAGAACTTATCCTGTTCATTGTTGGTATTATGCTCTACTATTAGAACGGCATGGATTTGATTCATTGGCTAGAAGACAGACTATTAGTGGCAATTGATAAAAGACAAGATGAATTCGCTTGTTTTGTTTTGTCGAGTTCCACATTTATTGGAAAGAATATCTGAAACATTTTCTACGGCAACACCTAGAACCAATTTATATTTAAGAGTACCTGTAGTACATTCATTGTAGTTGGTTCTAGCTATGAGTGTGTATTTATTAATGCACATATAGCTACTGTATTATATACTGTTTGCGTAGACATATAACGGGTGAGGCAGAATAACTAGCGATTTTAAAAAGGCTGTAAAAAACAAGAAAAACAATATTTAGGAATAAATTCATTATTTTCTCAAAGAACATAAAAAAGCATTAATTATTTTATTTTTTAAAAATAACTCCGGAAAGATGACACCCGTTCAGGCGTACACATTCTTCCAATCGTGTTTTGAAACTATTCATTACATTTTGCAGCATTGCTAGGGGAATGTTTTCCACTTCCTGTCGGATCCGTTCTTTCAGGGCTTGAATTGTTTGTGGTGGGTTATCTTGAAACACTTTACTTTTTAAGTACCCCCACAAGAAAAAGTCGCACAGTGTGAGGTCCGGTGAACGGGAAGGCCAGGTGATGTCCCCATTTCGAGATATCACATGATTTGGAAATAATCTGTTAACAATATTCATGCACACTCTGGCTGTATGGGAGGTTGTTGAAAAAATGTTTCCTCGTTAACTTCGTAGCGTGCAAGCTGTGGTTCAAAAAAGTTTTCCAACATGTCGGCGTATCTTTGTGAGGTTACTCTCACAGCATTGCCACGAGCATTTTCAAAAAAGTAAGACCCTATGATCCCCGATGAAGACATAGCGCACCACACAGTAACTTTTGTGGAGTGAAGGGGTTCTTGATGCATTTGTCTAGGATTTACGTCACTCCAGTATCTAAAGTTCTGCTTATTAACGGAACCGGACAAATGGAAATGGGCTTTGTCACTCATCCATAAGTTGTTTACAATATCCTCATGTCGATTAATTAAATCTGAAAACTCTTCACAGAATCGTTGTCGACTCACATAATCCGTGCCTTTAAGTGCCTGTACGATTTGGATTTTGTATGGATGAAGGTGGAGATCCTTGTGTAATATTCGTCTGACAGTTCGGTTTGAAATCCCAAGTGTAGTGCTATGACGGCGAGCTGAACGACGCGGGCTTCGCTCAATAGCAGTTCTTACACAGTCGATATTCTCGGGCGTACGCACCGATTTTGGCCGACCAGGTTTCTTTTTTGTCGTTGACGAAGTTTCCCCAAAGTTCTTAACCCATTTTTTAATGGCATAAGCAGACGGCACTGGTTGATTGCGATTAATGTTAAAATGATTTCGAAAGGCACGACGCGCGCGTATGTAAGAATTATCATTTTCATAAAACGCCTTAATAGCGTACACACGCTGTTGAGGGGTTCAACGCTTCATTGTTACTAAATGCTAATATCAAGGAAGCATGGACGATAGCGTCCCTACCACCTCCGAATGACACGGCGCGAATCGCGGGCTTTTTAAAATTGCTCGTTATTCTGCCCCACCCTGTACATATGTACTTTATTCTCTTATTTTTATTACTCAACTATTGTATAATATTTTTCTATTGCCCGTTTTGGAATTTCTGTTGGGCAATAAATAAATAATTAAATAAATAAATAAATAAATATTATTATTACTACTAATTAAAAGAAACCCGGGTGGAAGTGGATGCGAATCTCGAATTAAAACTGTTCATTTACTTTATTTAAGTTTTACGTATTTTGTACTTATTTTGGCCAATATTGGAACAAACTATTCCATTAAATTACTTCACTTTCAAATTTCTTGTTCGAGCGAACAAAAGCGTCGCCCCATTTGACAATGTCTTCGGACATTTTGATCCCGGCAAAGGAGTAATTTTACCACAGTCCTATACTAAATAAAGTTTCAACGGGTAGAACAAACACGGACTTTTGCGAGAAATTGAAACAAGAAGAGTTTTTGGAAGGTATGCGGGATTTTCAACAACGACGAATCATGCTTACGAGTTATTATAATAAGAAATATGCTGCGAGTTGTACTAAAGCCTTTTAGAACGAGCTTTGCGGGTAGAATGTTCTTTAAAAGATCGCGGAGACGGCATCGCTCTAGAAAAGGTAGTGGCACAAGTATGGGGTGGGTCGAAATTGTAATTCTGTATGTTTTCGTGAATATAACACGTCTGATTTGCAAGAGAATTTCAACCTTGATACTAGCAGTTCACTGAGTGAAGATTGTAAAGGCGGTGGAAGAGTGTAAAGTAGTAGAAAGCTAAAAAGGGCGGTCGGTTTGTCTTATTCTCTGATCGGAGGAGAAGTGGAAGAACGTTTTAAATTTGTTGATTTACGGAGCTGCAGATGCGAACGTAAAGTTTGGAGCGCTTGTGGTTTTTGGTATTCTAAACGTTGGAATGGAATGAGATAGGAAATAAATTGTTTGAGTGGGCCGATTTGAAATATGGAGAGCGAAATATGTAAAGATTTAAGAAGGCAAATTTTCCACAAGATAAATCGCTTTTGAAGCGAAATATTTCTAGCTGTTTTGTGAGCGTAGATATAAAGAGTTTGTAAAAGGAAATATGAACATTGTTTTTACAAAGTTATGATAATGGTAAAGAAATGTTGTGGAAAATAATGGAGTATTCTAAAAATGAAGTGCAGCAATTTCAAATCTATTATTAGCGTGTTTAAGCGGCTGCTATTTCCAAAATATAAATACTTAAAGTACACCGAATATGTATAACCTAATAAAATAATTTTATAATTGAACATAGATCGTGTGCGGAATTTGTATCGTACAGGTATTTTGCCGTAGTTTTCCAGGGGCGACACTGTTCAATTATATGCTGGTGATGACAACTTACTTGTCGAAATACGTATACAGAATACGAAAATTATTGTGGAAAGGGGTTATATATCAAACTTCAGTGATTAAAGCAGTAGTAGAGCATTTGTTCGGTAAGCAGAAGACTAAGATTCGATTCCTCACCAATAGGGAATGATTTCTTCATTCATTTCTGCCATAATTATAACGATGCATTAAGCAGGATATTAAGAGTTTTCATAGAATTAGATATAAATAATAGAATAATGGCAACAAGGTTATTTAACTTTTCATTGTCTATCTTCTTAAATAAAAAAGGAGTAAATAAAAGTACAAAACTAAATATATGTTTGAAACCATCTTCATTCCCAGTTCATATGGCTGTGAATCATTAATGTGAAATCAAAGACTAAAGACCGAGATAAATAATGAGAATACTAAGAAAAATTGAAGGTATGACGAGACCAGATAGAATACGTAACACTGTGATCATAACTAGAATAAAAACCAATCATAAATAAAAGTCAAACAAGACACCTTGGTTGGTTTGGACGCTTTTCAAGGATGGACAACGGCAACTTAATGAGACGTACCTGGTTGATTGGAAGAGCAAAAAAGAAAAGGGGAGACCAGAAAAGAATTGGGGTCAACAGATTGGAAAAGTACTCAAGACAAGGAGACTCATTTGGAGGGAGACCCAATGTAAGGCGCACGATATAAAAGATTGGGAACATTTTTGAAAAGTCCACAACTAACTGTACAAGAGGAATCCAATAATGTATATGTAGCATAAATAATACTTTTGTACTTTTTATGCGTATTTAGTGAAATTCTTAATTTCGCTTTCATACCTTACATATGTGCAATGTAGTTTCTTCCTGTACTAAACGGTTAATGACAAGTAATAAAAATAATTAAATAAATATTCAATACAAGATCAACAACAGATAGTAAATGTTGTCAAATATTGTTACGCAATTTCTTGTGTCCTCTAATTGGATAAAGAAGCGTAATTAAAACTATTTCGATTAATTAAATAATAATTTTCATAAGAATTACCAAATTAATTAACAGAACTTTTCAGGAGATTTTAAACGCAATCATACTTTTTTGATCTCGCTTGTTAAAATCTGAGTACCTGGAAAACTAGGGCAAAACACCCGTACGACAGTGTGCGACACTTTTTAATTACCTGCTGATCATGACAATTAAGTTGTCGAAATACGTATACAGAATACTAAAATTAATGTGGATTAAGTTAATCAGTGACAGGCTCCTTCAAAATTACCATGTATAATATCATTTTTGGTCTTTCCAAATGAACAGAATTTTTTATTGCATACAAACTAGAAAATTTATTATAATCTTAAATATTTAAATTTTGTTAATAACTTAAAATTCGAAATTGATAAAATTATTTAAATTCTTTTTTTATACTGGTTGCATGTTATTTATTATATTTGAAATTATATTCGCTGGCGATTAAAAATGTAATAATTTCTTTATGATCAATCCCGGTATAATGTTTTAAATTGTTAGTTTTATCGGAAAATTTTTTGTATTTTAGCGCGTCCTTCAACGTGTTTATATTTACTTTATAGTGTTTTTTGGATGCACACATGCTTTTATTTGTTATTTTAAATTTCATAGCTTTACTGTAATTTCGTTATACTAAATTTAAAAGTTTTCGTTCTTCTTAATTAATTTATACATGTCCATAAAAATTGAATTTAAGCAAAGCTGGCTCTTATTTGTAAGTTGTCAAGTGTCGTTAATTCAGCAATTCTCACCTGTGGGACGCGCCTACCTAGGAAGACGCGATAATAATAAATGAGGGAAGCAAACATATCGAACAAATAAGAAAAGATATTAATTTTTTTCTGAAAACTATTTAATTTACTGAAAGAAAATCAATAAAGTACTTCCTGACAACAAACTAGTTCAATAATTATCAGTGACTCCCTTGGGACTACCTTGCATAGCAAAAGTTTTTTAAAAGAAGATTTTATATTTGAAATTGGTTTTCTAAGTTCTTTTTTACAGCCGAGATTTATATTTTGTCTTAAAAGCAGCTGCCGTAGAACATTCGGTTTCGCAAAAGTAGGATGTTAAAAATAGTCATAGTGTATGAAATGTTTTTGTTTTCAGTACAAAAAATTATTCATCCACCGCTACACAACGTTCAAACAATGATTTACTACTAAATTATCTTTTGATTTTGCCACTTGTCTTGGAGCCCGTGAAGATATATTCTTCGGCAGGTGTGAAGCCTTCAAGAGTATTTTGAAATAGATCCTTAATTCACTAGTAATTTACTATTTACGTCAGCAAAAAAATACATTTTTATATTCTCTCTCAGGATAGCTAAATGAATTTCAATGGTTACAAAAACAACTTTACTCTGTTGTCCTTTGACCTTGTAAGTTTTAACAATCTAACCCATATTTCCATAGCTTTCTAGGCTTCCTAGCCTCATATTTTTGCTGCACAACTACCATTTTCTATAAAAAGCATTAACTTTATTAGGCGTCTCCAAGATATAGGCGCTTGCTCTTAGAATTGAAGATTTAAGGTATTTAATTTCTGAAATATGTTGAGCAAGTGGCTCAATTTTGTCACAAATAATTCATCTCAAAGCATTTCAGTTTCCGATCCGTTTTCTTCTTCTAGAAATGTGTCGATTTCGTCTTCTAATCTATAAACACTTTGCAGAACTTTACCACGTCATAACCATCTTGCCCATTATAAAACAGTTACGGTGAATATACTCCTCCCATGTCTTTACAAAGTGCAGCTAACTTACTACGATTACAACCGTCGTAAGCACAATATTCAGACCAGAACTCATTTGTTTGGTAATTAGAGCTTTTCTGTAAATCATGAAATGTGTCTAGATACATTGTGAAGATTTTTGTTTCACAAGTGCTTGCAAACTTTAGTGTCCTTCAGACATTGTACGAGTACCATTCGCGTATATTTCGACGCAATTTTTACACTCTATGTTCACTTAGTTTACAGAATCATTTAATATATTAAATAATGTAAGTGATGTTCTGAGTTTTATTAGTTTGCAGAAAACCAGTTTTTCTACTGCTGACATACCACTACAAAATCGACATTAAACAGGTAAATGAGTATCTTTATCTATCTTTTGACTCATCAAACTGACAACAAATTCCCGAAACACTGACGCTTTACATCTTTAGCTATATCACCAATTCAAAGGGTAACCGTATCAGTTGATAGACGTATGATCTGTAATTGTTTGACAAAATTATCTCCAAACAAAATTTTTATGATTTCAATCGCAACTGGCAGAATTAGTTCTTCACCAGTGGTGTGAGGTTTCTTACATCTGACTTTTCCATTCACAAACAAACCTTTTTTGAAGTTTGCTTTTACATGATTTTAGTTTTAATTTGAAGAATTTTCGAGATTTGTTAACGTGTTCCTTATCAAGTATTTTCAAATATCGTTTAAATTTATTAAGTTTCCTGTTGTCTATTGTCAAAATTTTTGAGTAAATGATACATTCTTCATTCACTTCTGTGTTGGTAAATTCTAAATTTAAGTATTTTTGAGAATCTTTCTTGATTTTATTTTCGGAACAACACTCGTCTGGGTATTTGTTGATTCTTCATTATCATCTAATTCTCACTTGCATCCACTTATAAATTTACCCACGATTTTATATAAATCTACTGCTGCTCGATTACCGACAAGTACATTCAAAACGTAAATAATAACATACATAATCGAGAATTGACTCGCCTGAAACCGACTGGAGATGAACGAGGTGTAGTATTTACCATATATACTACAATATATACACATGCGTCGCTGTAATGGTAAACGGTTTTTCTTAAATGTTCGAGACAAATCGGAATATCTCAAGAAGCTGCGAAAATTTTAGATATTTTTGACATATCACAGAGAGAGATAAAGAGGCACTGGTTCTGATTTTATAAATGCAGCGGATCGATGTTTTCAAACATCAATAAATTTGCCCTTTCACGGCAGTGTTGTACACGTTGTGTGGCCTTAGCGTCAAAGCACATTCAAAAATAATTTAATATTACATTGATAGAAAATAATTGTATAATGGCAGGAGGGCGAAGGAGGAGGTGATGAAAATTGTTATTGAAAATTGGGTAGCAATGATTAAAAGATTGAGAAATACTGCTTTAATTATTACTTTATTTACCCATTATAACATTTTGTAGTTACACTCCTGATGAAATTAGTAAATCGTTTAAGGAAAAACGAGTCGAGTTTTCATTTACCACAGACAAATACCCTTAGTAGTGTTATAAAAAAATAAGTGAAGCTCTTCCTTAAGCAATAGGTATCCTACAATATCAAGTTGGATAGAATTCAGAATAGACGTAAGTTTTTGCTAAGATGTCGAAGTAGCAATATTTCACCTAGGCATATTTAGGAAAGCAGAAGGCACTTGGATCAATTCTTAAATCCGACAATCAGATGAACGGAACAATTGATAATTTCTTAGTTGAAAAAAGTACTCACTTAGAAAATAATAATTACTTGTAATACATTTACTAAGGTCAGAAATTCAATCGCTCTCGCTAACTCTAAGGATTTGTGGAAGTTTACCAATGGTAAACGTAAGACCACTGGAATTTCTAGTACTCTTTTTGTTAATGAGGCTAAACTAACTGAAGGTTAATGCCTTTGCTTATGAAATGAAAACTCTTTATTATTCTGAATCTTGTACATATTGTCCATCTTTCACCACACCTTTGATATCTGACAATAAATTGGTTAAATCTGTGTCGAAGCCTACCAGTAAGCATATGGTTGGCGATGATCTACTGCCCAGCTTTCTGGTGCGCAACTGTAGATTTGTAT
The DNA here is from genome assembly GCA_031893035.1 of Dermolepida albohirtum. Lineage (NCBI taxonomy): Eukaryota > Metazoa > Arthropoda > Insecta > Coleoptera > Scarabaeidae > Dermolepida > Dermolepida albohirtum. The sequence continues at coordinate 61,828 of JAVIWB010005795.1, forward strand.
TTACTTCTCCATTGTTAAGGATCATTAATCTTTCTATAAAAATGCACCTTTACCATACCCCTGAAAGTGCGCTGTTGTTCTTGTCCATAAGGAGAGAGATAAAACACTATTGTCGCCCTATTTCAAATATTTCTAATTTCGCAAAGATTTTTTGATGCACGCATGTGACATTGTTATCCAGATGGACTTGATATATAAATTTGGTACCTTTGACTTTTGCCGTTCGCTTTGAATTTCATACATTCTTAATTAGAAAATCGAATTTGTTGTGTGTGTTACGTGTATTAGTGCAATATCAAGTAAGCCCCCAGGCTACAATTTAAGACCGCTTCTTTTCCTGTTGTTTATTAATGACTTGTTGTTCGCTCTTACCTATTCAGTTTTAGCCTATGCAAGTGATTTAGAGATATATATACTGAAAAAACAATTCCCATGTCAATTCTATTCCAAAAGACAACTTAAATACATTTAAATACATTTAAGCACTTAAAATTGGAATTTTTCATTTTGGCATCGTAAAAGTGCATAATTATATGTAATTAATAACCTATCGTCGGTCATTTAATAACTGTTTCCATATTGCAATTTATGCCACATAAAACGACTCGAATTAATTGTCTCCGTTGTCTAACGGTCAGGGAACATTCCCGAAGAGAATGAGATCCTGGGTTCGAATCGCGTGCGTTTGAGTGCCATGCAGAGAATGGAAGTTTTTTCAAAAATTTCTGCGATTCACATACGATATATAAACCGGTTAAAATTAGAATTTTTATGTTTGGCATCGTAAAAGCATATAATTATATGCAATATATAGGTGACATAAATTTGACGAATTACTTCATGAACATGGGTAGAATGTTGGGCAAAGAAATATTACATTTAAATTGAGCGATGTAGAACTTTTAGCAAAAGAGAAATTTACAAAAATTAAGATAGAAGACTGGGAAAGATGTTGTTATGTTATAAAAATAGAACATGGGTACTTGAAAATAAGACTCTTGTGAAGGATAATAAGATCCGAAGACTTAATTATACAAGTAGGTTATGAAAGGGATATGAGTGATTATGGGGCTGATTATGAATGCTTTAATGACAATAACTTGGACAAAACTATAGGTTATAGAGCCTCTGCTTAGGTATTAACTATTAGTATTAGTATAACATTAGTGTTTATGCTACACATTCGCTTCATATTTATTATAATATTTTTAGGGCTTGCTTATATTTTAGCTTTCCCTAGGGTATTTTTTACAATTGCATTTATACTTGCTTCTTTTGACACACAATATAAAATTTGTTGGAATAATTAGTTCTTATTTTTTTGATCGAAGATTTACTTAATTAAAATATCCATTTTACTTTCAATAACTATTTCCCCAGTACCCTTTATAACGCATTAGGTACTTTTCTTATTGAAATTGAATTTGAAATACACATTTCTTGCTTATGCGTATATGACTCTATTGTGAGATAATAGCAATTGGTATTACTTTTAAATTATATTTTTTTGTATGTTGTAAGAATATGAGATAGCCCGATTTACATACAGGCACGTACGAATTCCGAAGCGTTTTTAATACGAACCTAGTACTAGTTACTATGCGTAGTACCTTGTTACACGCATAAATAGAGCGGCCTGTACTTGCTTCAATTGAAATAATTTTTCCTTCTAAACGTCAACTCGAGTCCTCTTTGAATCACTGCTGTCATTAATGGTTTACCCTTACTCCAACATCTGGGAGGGGAGAGATATTCTTTGGTGGAGAGAGAGAAGAGAAGCAGGTGTAACGTTAGCGAAAGAGCACGCGAGTGCATTTTCTGGCTCCAAGAAAATGTTTTATTTTGTGACCGTAATCCAAAGTGAAGTTATTATTCGAAGCATATTTTTTAGGTAGCAAAATTGATTAGCATAGAATCCGTATCGACGGATTCGCTTCAATAGATAAAGATTGTTGTTGGTCAAGGCTCGTTAGGCACAACGCACTTGCTGAAACTCATCCTTGGATGAGAATAAAAACAAGAAACAGGACTCAGGCAAGTCAATTCTTAAGCTTGTCGTAGAGCGTCATCCGTCACAAGTAGGTAGGATACAAACTTTGAGTGTTCTTCGCAACAAAAAACAAAGAACCATGCTGAACTCGGAAGCTGATTACCTATTCGTCGTAACCTCTGATTATCGTTCGTGTGAAGAGACATTCCCCTTCCTTTCAATATAATACAATTTAACGTTCAGTCTTCCCCTTTTATTTCTCCTTAACTTTATTTATAAGTAACGTTCTACTTCATGCGTATATTAGGTATTCCTTTTTTTTTCCTCTCTGTATATATACATACGCTGAAAATGCTATAATTGCCGCATTGCCAATTATTAGTAATTTTATTTTTCTTTCTCTTTCTAAATTCATATACAAATTATTATAAATACATTTTAACGTTCACGTGTTCACCTTTGTGTGTACTTTTTGTTTTAAAACAAGAAACGCTCAACTTATATATATGTGTTCAGAACCTTTTTCCTTTGCTTTATAAAAATATGTTAAAAAAAGAATATTCGTAATTGTCGCTGTTAATTTGTAAAATTAGTTTTAAATTCTTTGATTTATATGTACCTTATGGTTTGATCTTGTGTCACCACAATTTCGAGATTAGAAAGAAGCCATCGTACATTTGCTATTTTATCCTTTCTTTGATCGCGAGATTGGGGTAACGGTGAGGTTAATTCCTTTGTTAGTTATATGTTTACTGTGAAATTGCCGAACAGTCAGGTTAATTTATATTAATTATTTATTGGTTTATTGCTTTTCCGCCATTAATTGATGAATTTAACGTATCTTTATTATATAATTATTGTGTCATATGTTGGACGGTATACAAATACAGAGTGTAATTTTTTTGGTGTAAGAGTTTCAACAACACCTCATAATTTTCTTTTGCTGTTAACTTTTGTAATACCGAGGGTTAGCTTCCTCGGAAAGTATTTATTAAATGTTAGTAGAATGTCTTGGTTTCTTCCTTTTGTTTTGTTGGACGATTGACTAATAAACTTGTTATTTCAGTGCTGAATGCAAGCTTTACTTTCCGTTTGCTTCCTCCTCACCCGCTTTCTTTTTCTTTTTCTTTTTATTTAACGTGAATCATCAGCCCGTATTGACGGCCAAGTGGGTCTCAACATTGAGATGGTGGTGCTAGGTGTGAATGTTGTGGCGCCCCGAAGACCGTAGTTATTTTTACCCCGACCCTTCTCTCCGAAGAAGAGGACTCTGAGCTAGGTGCCCTAGCACCAACTTTGGCCGTAATTGGGAGAACACAATCCGGGCAGCAGGATAAAGTCATTTCCCCTTACCTTTTTTACAGGAGGTGACGCGCCGCAACAACCTGTGCAGATACACTGCGAAGTAACTTCATCCCAACTGTATGTATTGGAAAGCTTTCCCTAATTAATTTCTTCTCCTGTATATTGGTTCCTAGAACGAAACATTGTGATATTAAATATCGAAATCGCAGTCACTCATTAAGGTTAATAAAGTTATATAATAATAATAATAACCTTTATTGCCCAACAGACTGCATCCACTGACAGGACAATGCATACAAAGTGAATAGATAACTATAAAATAACAAAAATAGTAATTCTAAATGTCAACCAAATTAAAAGGAAATACTAACTATTGCATCTAAAACAATAATATTCAAAATTAAACATTACTAAATTGTTCGTTGAAGCTCTTGACCACATGGTACAGCGGGCTCTTGACCATAATGTTGGTTCTAGCTCTTGGGACGCGAAGTACATCCCCAGATCTGGTTCTGGAGGAGGGTACAAGAATGTAAATTTGAGATAATAATGATGGAGAGTCAATAGTATTATTTATTAAATTAAAAGTGAACCCGGCACTCGAAATGTCACGTCGTAGAAGATAATGCTTGAAAATCGTGTCTCTCAAGCAAAGGGATTATAATCTAAACCGCGAACAGGATATTCTCCGCCCTGTCTAAAAGATAAAAGTTTTAAAAATCTTTTCTGTAGTCGCTCAATAAGAAGCCCCGTAAATATAATACGGCGCACACTGGGGATTTTTGTATGGAGGTGAGGAAAAAAAGTTTTTTTTTAAATATAGTAATTTAATCCCTGTTGTAATTTTATTTATATAGTAGAACATAAAATAATTCAGATTAAAAAAACATATATATTGAGGGGTGAAAAGCAAAAAGGTACAAGTATCAAAACTAAAAAAAAAAGAGTTATATGAAATCAACACTTAACACCAATATCTATTACTCTACAAAAATTCAGACCTGCACGATGGCGGTATGTATTAGAAACCAAAAATATTATGTATAAAAATGCGTGAAAACAGAAAGCTTTGAAGCTTAATTACTCAGAATTTTCTTTTTTGCAGTTGTACCCCTTTGCTTTTAAGCCTCTCATATTTTATAAATATGTTAAGGACAAACTTAAGTTGTACGAATATATAACAACCGTAATATTATTATTCTAAAAGAGCCTTAGCTTCTTTACTTATATCACTACGATTTTTCTTGCTAAACGAAGGAGTCAAATGTGTTATCATTGGGTCTGATGTTAGCATCATTCGGTGAGTGATATCTTCGATCCTTTTTTCAAATCGCGACTTTGTACACTTAGAATCCTGCCACCTTCGTTTAAATTGAGAGTAAAAACGTTTGTATATTGTATCCAAAATTTCACATATTCTATCTTCGCTTAAGGCAACGTATGATTGTTCCAAAAATCGTTTTAAATTTATTCTGTCTTTGTCACATTCCATTAGCTTCGAGCATAAAACCGCGTATGAAGTAGAAAAGCTTTCCATTATCGTGTATATAAATAAATCGGTATAATTATTACAATCCCTAGTTTATTAAAATCTCTAATAAGTGTTTAATAGTAAGATAACTGTAAAGTAACTGTTTGCAATAAGTACCTTCAAAATGTTGTGTCAATCTGAGCAATCAATAGGATTCCGTTATCAATGCAACTAATTAAAAAGGAACACCTAGGAGCACATGAAATTTATTTAAAATGTAAAAGTTGGTATTATACAATGTGTTGGTAGTGGTTTCCAACTCTAGGCAAATCTAGCTAAAATTAGGGGTCCAAGTGTTTGGAGAAATAAAGCTTTTTTATTCTATGTTCATAAAAATATTTTTAAACAGAAAATAAAAGACTCTGCAGTGTTTATTTTTTCAATTTTAGCTTATTGAAATATCCTATTTTAAACAAAAAACAAAAATAAAAATGTCAGATCAAGCAATAAAATAATATTCGTCTTGAAATTCTTGAAAGGTTAAATTTCAATCAGTTCAATAAAACATACAAGTAATGAGTTTGGAACGGTTCAAAGAAAAAACTAGTAGTTTTTTCCGCGAAATCCAAACCACGTACACATGTTCCAGCTTTGTTCGAACCAACTTATGGTATAAAGTTACTAATGCTATCATATTATTAAAATCCCTTGAGGATCGTATGATAAATCCAAGTACCCTTGAAGTGGAAGAACATAAAGAGAGTATGTAAATGTAAGTTTGGAATCAAAAAGTATTCCAAAATCAAGTATTTGTGATTTGTGATAGAGATTAGCTGAGTGTTCACAAAATGATCGACCGCCACCACATCATTACAACGCGTATATGAGACAATTGCACACCTATTAACGTTTAAATGAACCCCATTCAATCGACACCATTCACTAATTTTGTTAAGGTTTGATTGTAATGAAGGACAGTCTGCTTTTGTATCAATAGTGCTATAAAATTTGAAGTCATCCTCATATCCCAGACACCCACACCCAAGACCCTCAAGCAAAAATAATATAAATATTGAAAAGCAGAGGTCCAAGGTTGGACCCTTGCGGCACACCAGAGGAAGGAAAAATATAATCAAATATGATTTTATCAATTCCAACAATGAAGGAGAAAACCCTATAGCTTGGCATGGTGTCAGACACGATCAATCGTGTCAAACGCCTTAGTGAAGTCCATATAAATAACGTCCACTTGTTTTCTCCCGTCTAATGCTTCACTGATGTACTGCGCAGTACTCACAAGATTAGTCATTGTGGGTCTCCCTGCCATAAATACGTATTGATAAATGAACAAGTAAGGTTTTATATAGGAATAGGTTCTCCTATAGAGAATGTGTTCGAGTATTTTGGCGAAATTGGGCAATATACTAATTGGGTGGTAATTATAGATATCAGCCCGATCGCCCTTTTTGAATATGGGAATAATTTTGCTAGTTTTCCAAATATTGGGGAAAACGGAAGTAGATAAAATTACATTGAACAAAATGATTAGAGGATAGGAAAACGCAGAACAGTCACGTATATGAAAACCCGGAACATTATCTTCACCAGCAGACATATCGTCCTTTATTCGGCCAATTGCATCTGGAACGACTTCCTCAGTTACAGCCTTAATAAAAATAGACGGACAGTGGTTGAAGGGTGGAGTTGAGGCCCGTTCGTAAGGCTGACAAACGCTGGCAAATTCATTTGCGAATGCATCAACAATAGCCCGTACTTCATCGATCGTTATTTCATTAGTATGCACAATTCTCGGAATCCTTGAAGCACCCCGTCGCTTATTAACAAAAGACCAAAATATTTTCGAATCATCCATAGTACTCTCTTCTATTTAAGTTTGAAAGGCAGAAATATATCGGTATAAAGTATAATATAGCAGTGTATTTTTATTCTATCATCTAGTTTATCACCCTGCACTTTATCAGATCCATATTTATGTCGTCTACCTGTAGATTTTCCGTTCCTATTTTTATTAATAACTTGTTTCATATCTCCTTTTCTTGTTTCCTCTATCATATCTTCCTATGTTATCTGTTCGACTATCTACTACTGCTTATTTAATCCTAACTAAATTAATATTTCCTTGAAGTAGTTGCAGCTCTAAATTTGCTTACATATTCTTTGAATCTCTGCTTTTGTACCATTCACTAAACCTTTAAATATTTACTATTTAATTTAAAAAATTATTTCCGAAAGCTAAATTAAAGTAGAAATAACATATCTTAGCTCCTGGGTCTTCGAGCTTATCAATTCTACCCTTACCAAATAGTTTAAATTCCTGAAATATCCAAACATTATTATGTTTCCCTTTAGACTTGTAGTATACTAAAATGTTTACTTTGTACTAATAGAGTACGGAAGTAATAATATAAGTGCGAATCATATTTAGCGAAAATTTTTTCAATTATTTTGATAAAAAATGAGAAAAACTTTCTAAGCAAACTTTCAATAAAACTCCTCTAACACCGGTGATAAAATTTATGAATCTTTTGATGACTTTTCGCATTCTATTAATGGGCAAATAGGAAAAGAATTATGAACTTTGTTCATTACCCGAGAAATAGAATTTATGTTTTCATTTATGAAGTTGAATGTCGTCGGAAAACGGCTTATATAAGAAAAATCGTGTTAGTCAAGCTCACAACTTTCGCTTAGTTTCTAACTTTCCGAAGATTATCAAGTACGTTAGCTTGTTATAGCACGGATTTTATTTTATACTTTTTGTCTTGAGTTTCGCCGTTTTTCATTCTTTCTAATGTTAGTTGTTCTGTTGATTTTTTATTGCGAAATTTCCACGAAATATCACCTATAATATAGATGATGAACTTGAAAATTTTCATATATATTTATAGAAGGCAATCTTTTTCCAATAGATCAACAAGCCTTGTTTGATATCTTTTCTATTCATGACATGACAACTCGGAATGTCTTTCTAAAAAACAGACCTTGATATTTCTTTGATTGAAGAAGATTTACGCTGTATTTTCAATTTTGCTGCAAATTGGTAAGCAAGTTTGCACGCTGTACTCTGATATCTTTTCTATTCATGCCATTACAACTCGGAATGTCTTTATAAAAAGCAGAGCTTGACATTTCTTTGGTTGAAGAAGATTTATGCTGTAATTTCAATTTTTCTGCAAATTGGTAAGCAAGTTTGCACGCTGTACTCTGATATCTTTTCTATTCATGCCATGACAACTCGGAATGTCTCTCTAAAAAGCAGAGCTTGATATTTCTTTGGCTGAAGATGATTTCTGCTGTATTTTCAATTTTGTTGCAAATTGGTAAGCAAGTTTGCACGCTGTACTCTGATATCTTTTCTATTCATGCCATGACAACTCGGAATGTCTTTCTAAAAAGCAGAGCTTGATATTTCTTTGGCTGAAGAAGATTTATGCTGTAATTTCAATTTTTCTGCAAATTGGTAAGCAAGTTTGCACGCTGTACTCTGATGCAGAAGCCACATCATAAAATCTTAATTTATTAATATTGCCCAACAAAATTATATGTTACAATAACAAGACAAATATATATATATATATATATACGAGGGAGCGTTTTTATATTCGCGGAATGGGGGACAAGGGGTGGAAATAAAAAAACCAAATTATTTTTCTTTTTCAATATATTCACCTGCAAGACGGATACATTTTTCACATCTTTCAATTCATTTATTTATACCCTCATAAAAAAATGATTTCTCTTTATCTGCAAAATACGCCGAAACTGCCTCCTTGACTTCATCATCAGCAATAAATTTTTTACCCCGCAGCTCTTTTTTCATTTTCGGAAACAGGTAATAATCACTCGGGGCCAGGTCTGGGCTGTAGGGTGGGTGAGTGGGTGATTCACAATTTCGAAGCCCACCTTATGCAGAGCAGCTAACGCAACGCGGCTCTTGTGGACGGGCGCGTTGTCGTGCAAAAGCAGAACACCTTTTGTCAATTTTCCCCGTCTTTTCTCTTTAATGGCTTCTTTTAGTCGCTCTAATATTGAAGCGTAATATTCTCCGGTTATAGAAACACCTTTATCTTTATAATCAATCAACAATAGTCCTTCCGAGTCCCAAAATACCGTTGCCATGAGTTTCCCAGCTGATTGTGACACTTTAAATTTCTTGGGAGGTGCTGTGCCCTTTTTATGCCACTGCATGGAGTCTTGTTTGGACTCAGGTTCATAATGATGAACCCAAGTTTCGTCTCCAGTAACAATTCCACTCAACACACCATCCTTGTCTTCATTACAGAGGTCCAAAAATGCACGCGAACACTCTACGCGCTGTTGTTTTTGGGGCGGCGTGAGCATTCTCGGCACCCATCTTGCGTTGACCTTAGACATGCCGAGATGATCGTGTAGGATTTTAAAAATTGTTGTATCGGATACTCCAACCATTTCTGCGAGTTGTTTCTTCTTTAGTCGAGCATCTTCGAATACAATTTCTTCAACTTTTTGGATAAGTGCTGGCGTGGTCACCTCAATGCTCCAGCCCGGCCTCGGGTCGTCTTCAAGGGATTAACTTCCTTGTTTAAATAAACTATGCCACTTGTACACCATGGTTTTTCCTGGACAAGAGTCGCCGTAAACCAATGACATCTCATTCATTATGGTCGTGATTGATTTTCCTTGCCTGGTAATGAACTTTATAACGGCACGATATTCGATTTTTTCCATATTTCACTTTTCACTCGTGATTATGTTACTTGGTTGACGATAGCTCAAAGACTAACTGTCTAATAACAATGAAACTTCGTATTTATACTAATCATGAGTCGCTGCACAGGCCATGCACCCAATGCGCCTACTCACCCCTCTACAACCCGCTCATTCCGCGAATATAAAAACGCTCCCTCGTATATATATATATATATATATATATATATATATATATATATATTCAGTCAATCACTTAGAAATGAATTAACTATGACGAACTAATTATTTTTCATTACCTCTAAATAGTAGTCTCAGAAATAATTATAATTATCCGTTTATTGGAAACCCTCTTAATGGAATATAAGGATTAAAGGAATTAAAATCTCAAGAACAAAACCATTTTCCTTTAAGTATTAACAAAATTATTCGGTTATAAGAATATCTTTTAATAGAATATATTGTGTAAAGGAATGGCTTTTTTAAGAACATTAATGCGATTTTGTCTTCATAAAAGAATAAATTTCTCTACCTGCTTAACTAAAGGTGGATGTAAACCAAAAGTTACTATGAATGTTTACTTTACTTTTAGAAAGCTATTATGAACATAATTACAGATAATTACGTATTGCAATAAAATCTTGTACCTAAGTGATTTTAAACAGTATTTAGATAATGGTTAATTCTCTGCGAACTCCATCCATACAATAAAAACCTTTTCGGAGGTTTTAAAAGCAGGAAATTCCTATATTTCTGTTCGGTTTGTTATTTGACATTGCAATCGAAAGTGGGTGAAAGTGACTGAAAAATGACTTCTTCGATAAACTTGAAAAGAAAAGACCTTGCTCTGAAGGAAAAGGTAAAATTGCTTGACTTTTTAGAAGAAACAACTTGTAGTCAGTCGGATGTTGCCAAAAAATTTCGTGTGTCTCAAGCACAAATGAGTAAATTGTTAAAAAGAAAAGACGGTATTTTAAGTGATTGGCGTGATAATTTTAAATCTACTCAAAAACGTAGACGCAACGGGAAGAATGCCGACGTAGAAAATGCTTTAAATCATTGGTTTATGGAAAAAAGTGCGCTTAATATTCCACTTAGCGGACCCATTTTGAAGGAAAAAGCCGAACAGATTGCACAAAATCTGGGTAGTGTAAATTTTCAAGCAACAAATAAGTGGTTTATGGAAAAGTCGCTCCAAAATTTCTTTCAAAAAAATTGAAGGTGAAGCAAATAACGCAGATGTAGTTGCTGCAAATACGTGGATAAGTGAGGTTTTACCGTCTTTATTAGAAGATTATAAGTCAGACTGCATTTATAACTGCGATGAAACCACTTTATATTATCGCGCTATTCCTGACGGATCCTTCTATTTTCGGAGAGAAAAGGTTGTAGGAGGAAAAGCTGCAAACGACCGAATTACCCTTTTGATGTGCGACAATTCTGAATGATGAAGCACCATCGAAAACTACAATATATCGTTGGTATAGTGAATTGAAACTTGGACGGCGTTCTTTGGACGATGAATTTCGGTAAGGTCCTCCCACAAATGTTGTGTCGGAAAACATTAATGCAGTGTCTGAATTGATAATGCAAGACCGTTATGTGATATACCGTCAGATCGAGGCATCTCTAGTTATTAGTAACACCAGCGTGCATAAGATCCTGCATGGTTGGGTACTACATAATTTGACAACCGCTCAAAAAAGGGCTCGCTTCGATTGGTGCCCAGAAATTCACAAAAAATACAATGGCGTTGCTTCAAAGAACATTTATAAAGTCGCCACAGGTGGTGAATCTTGGATCTATACGTACAAGCCCGATAGTAAGCAGGAGTCGACTGTGTCGGTATTTCAACATGAGCCAAGACCAACAAAAGTTGTTCGCGATCGAAGCACATTCAAAACAAATGGTCGCCTGCTTTTTCGGAAAAACCGGTCACGTTGCAGCCGTGCCTCTAGAGAGTTGTAGTACAGTCAATTCCGAATGGTACACAACTATTTGTTTGCCAAGACTTTTTGAAGAAATAAGGAAAACAAACCAAAAACGACAGATCATTCTCCACCATGATATTGCGAACTCTCACAGGTCGGTTCAAACAATTGAATATTTAACAGGGCAGAACATTGAATTGATGAGCTATCCGCTGTACAGCCCTGATCTGACACCCTATAGTTTCTTTTTGTTCCCACACGTGAAGAATAATCTTCGGGGTCAACAGTTTTCTACGCCGGAAGAAGCAGTTGAGGCCTTCAAAACTAATATTTTGGAGATACCGCTTTGGTTTAAACAAATGCAAAAGTGTATTGATTTTCAACGAGAATATATTGAAAAGAATAAAATTATTTTCGATAATAAAAAACTTCTTTTTTGTTTGCGATTCCCGAAATATAAACGGCTAACCTCGTAGTAATACTTTATTAACCAACAGCAGCCTAACTGCTAATTACATATAATAATAATCTACATTTGCAACAAACAAAAAAATATATTCAATCCATATAAGAAACCCAGTGTAGAGAATATGAAAAATTATCAAAACATTCTATAAGAAATAAAACAAAATCAATAATGAAAAAAAATTAATGCATATTAATACTACAGACTGAACGATACCCACTGAAACATAACGAAGCATTCAAAATCATTAACCTACTTTAAATTCTGAAATTAAAATTTTTTTCAATGAGTGTAGTATTGTAGTTAACAAATCGATATCATTGCAATATCTATTCACATTCCTTATCATACATAGATATAACAGCCAAGAGTAGTCTATAAAACGCCGGTTTTCGACCACATAATTTTGAACCAACAAATTCAGGAATATTTATTCATTTTACTGAATTTCTACTCATCATTATTATTAATTTAACTCATTTAATCTCAAATCCACGTTTTTTGCTCGTACAAACCAAAAGTCGATGTAAAAATTCCATTTTATGAGTCACAACTGAATTGTGAACGAGTATAGTCGAACTGAAAAGTCCCCGGTCTACCATAGTAAAACACAGTTTTTTGGCAAAATTCGATTTAATTATTCAACATAGTTGCCTTCGAGGGCGATACACCGATTATAGCGTTCTTCCAACTTTTCGATACCATTTTTATAGTACGAATTGTCTTTAGCCTCGAAATAGGCCTCTGTTTCGGCGATCACCTCCTCATCCCTGCTAAATTTCTTCCCGGCGAGCATTCTCTTGAGGTCTGCAAACAGGAAATAGTCGCTGGGGGTCACATCTGGAGAGTATGGTGGATGGGGAGTAATTCGAAACCCAATTCACTTAATTTGGCCATTGTTTTCATTGATTTGTGACACGGTGCATTGTCGTGGTGAAACAGCACTTTCTTCTTCTTCATATGGGGCCGTTTTTTTGCGATTTCGTTCTTCAAACGGTCCAATAACGCTACATAATAATCGCTGTTGATGGACTGGCCGTTTTTAAGATAATCTATGAAAATTATTCCATGCGCATCCCAAAAAACTGACGCCATAACTTTTCCAGCTGACTGTTGCGTCTTTCCAGGCTTTGGAGCCGGTTCATCGCGTGCAGTCCACTCGGCTGACTGTCGATTGGACTCTGGAGTATAGTGATGAATCCATGTTTCATCCATTGTCACATATCGACGCAAAAACTCGGTTTTATTACGATTTAACAGCTCCAAACACAGCTCAGAATCATCAACTCGTTGTTGTTTTTGATCGAATGTGAGCTCGCGCGGCACCCATTTTGCACAGAGCTTCCGCATGCCCAAATATTCATGCATTGATGTTTTCGTCGGTGACAGCCTCTTTTGGTCGTCCACTGCGTTCGCCGTCTTCGGTGCTCATTTCACCACGTTTAAACTTAGCATACCAATCAAATATGGTTGATTTTCCTGGCGCAGAGTCCGGAAACTCTTCATCAAGCCATGCCTTTGCTTCAACGGTATTTTTTCCCTTCAAAAAGCAGTACTTTATCAGCACACGAAATTCTTTTTTCCATTTTTTTAAATAACAAAAGTAGCTTCACTCTTAACTCAATATCTCAGTAACTAATGGTCGGATTGCTGTCAAATTTTGACATGTTTCGTTTGAAGGTTAGTACTATCTAAAAAACATATGGATTTAATAACAGTAACGCCATCTATGTGTCAGACCGGGGACTTTTCAGCCGATCTGGTAAGTAGATATCAATTACCTGTACTGCAGTCAATACTTTTTGTTAGAAATAAAATTTAGTTTTTATGAGCCAACAATTCACAAACTCAAGGAGTTTCCATTTTTAATAAAAAAATTTGTGACAATATTGATCCTTCAAAATTGTGAATGAGTTTAGAATTGAAAAAAATATATAAAAAAATAAAATTTACATAGAAACATATGCAACTAATATAACAACAAATATATGTATATAATTTTATCATCGCGATAACTATTATACGTGGTAGACAGGTTTCGTTCCAAACTTGTAAGCAAAATATAACTACACGCAACACTGTATACTTTTGATTTTCTTATTATGTGTAATACACGTAACTATAACAATTTAACAATGTTCGGTTACACGTAAAATATAAATGGTAGTCGGATTATGCGCGTACTCAATAATTCCAAATTTTTTAAGAATGTGTGACTATAGTCATATTCTATAAATTAATATATAAAGCTTAACAATTTACCACTTCATAAACGGTACAGATACATATTTGCATTGAAACTCCAATAATTCCCGTACAAATGTCTAAAAATGATCACATTTTCAGCTAAATTTTATATTTGCATTAAGAAACACAATTTTGCTTGTTCACACGTCAAAGCTACCACAAAATTGTGAACGAATCATTTTTACCCGTACTGATGTAGATATCGTTCTGGCATAAGATGTCCCACTCATGATTCCTGGACCACAAAATTGTGAACGAATATAAATTTTACTACTGGATGAGTGTCAACCAACTCGATAGACACTGTACCAGGACACATGATCCTGGACCACAAAATTGTGGACGAGTATAAATGTCAGATTTTATTTAAATTTTATATCAATATCCATCCATCAAATTGTGATCACTATATTTATCCGCTTTTCTCTTTAGATTATTAATTTCACATATTTACATTAAAAGCACACAATTATCACATATTATGCTCGTTTACATCTCATAATTACAGAGAAAATTATTAAAAACTGATTTATCATATTGTGAACCTCTAAAACAGTTATCATATACATGTTAACATGGAATATATTAACCTGGCGTGTAACATATAAACGTAGACATTTAACGTTAACGTGAATATAGAACGTAAAGTAAACGTGAACATAAAACGTAATAATTCAAGTAATATAATATCTTGACGACTATTAATAAAGTTCTACTAAACATTAATTACTTATATGAATAAGAAATCTAAATCTACGGTATTCATCTTTTTATTCAACAATAGAATGTAAATTATTTAGGTAATTATTTTAAATATAAATAAATTGGAATGGATTCTGACACAAGGTATTTGAAGAAAATTAAAGCGCTTAATGATGATCCAATGAAGTACATAAATTCATATACGAGGGAGCGTTTTTATATTCGCGGAATGGGGGACAAGGGGTGGAAATAAAAAAAGCAAATTATTTTTCTTTTTCAATATATTCACCTGCAAGACGGATACATTTTTCACATCTCATGCTCTGAGTCAAGAATTACCAATCGGTGATTTTATAGAACAAGATTGTGAATATTTTACAAAAGATATAATATTAAGTTTACCTGACCATGGAGATCGCGGGTATACGTTTGTAGTTGATTTAGAAATTCCAAATGAATTACATAATAAATTTAAAGATTACCCATTACTACCAGAACACTACTCTCCGTCAATTGATGAATTATCTAATTATCAAAAAGACTTAATTATTAAAAAAATTGGAAGTATAAGCGCTGGAACAAAACTAATAAATACATTAAAATCAAAAGCAGATTATATTATTGATTATAGAATGTTAAAAGAGTGTATTAATCAAGGAATAATATTAAAGAATATCAAAAAAGTAATATCATTTAAACAAAAGAAATAGTTAAAACCATATATAGAACTAAATACAAAATTAAGACAAAAGGCAAATAATGATTTTGAAAAAGATTTTTACAAGTTGATGAATAATTCTGTTTATGGAAAACAGATAGAAAATGTAAGAAAAATATGTGATGTTAAATTAATAAATACATTTGAAAAATTTAGCAAACATAAAGAATATGAAACGAGACGAATAATAGACGAAAATAATGTACTTTTGTATAAAAAGAAAACAAAAGTAAAACTAAATAAGCCAATTTATGGTGGATTTGTTGTATTAGAATTATCAAAATTATTAATGTATTAATTTTATTATAACATATTAAAATCAAAATATAATGATAAAATTAAACTATTAGCAACAGATACTGACTCACTTATTATATATGTTGAAACTGATGATATTTATAAAGATATAAAAGAAAATATACAACATTTTGATACAGATGATTATACAATTGATTGTATCCCTAAAGAAAATAATAAAGTACCTGGTTTATTTAAAGACGAATACAAAGGAATACCGATTAGAGAATTTGTTGGTCTAAGATCAAAAATGTATGCATTTAGATATGACTTAATGATGAATAAAGATGAGAAAAAAGTATGTAAGGGAATAAAAAAATGTAATATTGAAAAATTAAAATTTCAAATGTATAAAGATTGCTTATTTAATAATGAAATAACAACAGAAACAATTTATAATATTGTATCCAAGGATTTAAAACTGTATACCCAAAAAACAACTAAGACTGCACTATCACCATATGATGATAAAAGATATTTAATTGATAATATTAATACTGTTCCATATGGTTATAATTTCATCGAAGTAAATGATTGATACAAGTTTTGAAAATAATCACAAAGAATTATTTGAATTACTACATAACCATAAAGGTATTATAATTGGAGAAGGAATAATATCTGATTACATATTTCCATTCTTAAAAAATATAAAATTTGATTTAGGTAAATTACCAGACTTTGTTCAAAAAATACAAGATCTTTTTAAATCAAAAAACTATACTTTCGATCACTTAATTGATATTTATAATTACATTCCTGAAGAACATGCTGAACTTAAAAAATCAGTATTATCTTTAATTAGTAAATACAAATATCAATGAATAGATCACAAAGATTGTCATTTAATTTTAACAAAAATAATAGTAAATGTTCAATTAATTTAAATACTATAGATAATAAACCAATTAAAAATTTGATAATTAAACATATTCAATGGATTGGATTTAATAATCAAAATATTCATATTGATATTGGTTGTAATTTACTAACAGAATATATACGCAATCAAAAAAACTATTTGTGGACAATTTTCTCTCAAGATAGTTCAAAAGAATTAAATGTTCCAATATCTAACATAAATTCTAATAATCAACTAATTGAACTTAGTTTAGAATATAATAATATTTTACATAAGTTGAAAGACGATGAAATATAGATCATATATTTAATTATATTATTTTAATAATAAATGTCTTTATTATCAAAAGAAGGATTATTTTCTTCATTAAATGTTTTACGACAATACACTGACTCATTTGAAATTTCTCTTAAATCATCTGCATCAATAACAAGAGAATTTCATTTTGGAACAAATACATGTTTACAATTAGATCATGTAAATTTAGATTTATCAATCAGTAATCCAACTGATAAAGTGATTAAATTATCAAAAGATTATATTCAAGAAATTATAAATAGAATATCAGTTAAATTAAGAGTAGTCAAAGAAAAAGATCATGCTGATATAATTGAAGAATCAATCGATTATGCTGGTACATTTTTCATAATTAATTCATTCATTAGAAGAAGAAAGGATGGCATAGAAGATCACGAGGATGATTATAAAAATATTGATGAAATTCCTGTTGGTGGAATTGATATTAGAATTCCAATGAAATACATGTTGGCAAAATTTTCTCAACCAAATATAGTTCATTGTGAATCAATTGTATTCAGAATTGATTTTTATTCTCAATCACAAATATTAGTTAATGAACTATCTGAAAGTATTAAAGTTAATGGAATATTTGTATGTACTTCTTATCAAATGGATATGGAAGCAATTGAATTATCCAAAAAAGATAAAACATTAATTCTTAATAAAAAATTACATACATTACCAGAAACAATATATTCAACATTAATGGAACAAGTATTATCAAATAAAACAACATTATCAATAAATATTAACTTATCTTCACCATATGCTTGTAATCTTTATTATGTATTTTATAATGAGAAAAGTGGATCATTTAACCCAGATCCTGATGTATATACAACAAATCATGAAATAACAGCAAATGGAAAAACATATCCATTCTCAAATAACAAGGGCTTCTTAACAAATAAAAACCATATTATTCAACAACATTATGATGATTTTCTAAATAATACTAATGGTTCATATATAACAAAATCTAAATATGTAAATAATTTTAGAATATATTCAGCAGAAATTTACGGATTAATTCAAACGCAGGGATTAATATTAAAAATTACATTAAACAAAGGATTCATTTCTAATGATATTAAGATTCTTGTTATTACACAAGTAAGAGATGTTTAATTAATAGAATAAATGACATTAAAAATAATTATTTATGATATCAATTTTAATGAAAAGATACTAAATAGTGTTTATCATGTATTAATATTCAATAATGATAATAACAATCAAATAAAATATTCAAATTATAATAATTTATATTCTAGACTAGATGTTCAAAATTTATATTCAATATTTCATGTTAACAAGCAAATAAATATTTTTAAGGAACATGTACGAGGGAGCGTTTTTATATTCGCGGAATGGGGGACAAGGGGTGGAAATAAAAAAACCAAATTATTTTTCTTTTTCAATATATTCACCTGCAAGACGGATACATTGTTCACATCTTTCAATTAATTTATTTATACCCACATAAAAAAATGATTTCTCTTTATCTGCAAAATACGCCGAAACTGCCTCCTTGACTTCATCATCGGCAGTAAATTTTTTACCCCGCAGCTCTTTTTTCATTTTCGGAAACAGGTAATAATCACTCGGGGCCAGGTCTGGGCTGTAGGGTGGGTGATTCACAATTTCGAAGCCCACCTTATGCAGGGCAGCTAACGCAACGCGGCTCTTGTGGACGGGCGCGTTGTCGTGCAAAAGCAGAACACCTTTTGTCAATTTTCCCCGTCTTTTCTCTTTAATGGCTTCTTTTAGTCGCTCTAATATTGAAGCGTAATATTCTCCGGTTATAGAAACACCTTTATCTTTATAATCAATCAACAATATTCTTTCCGAGTCCCAAAATACCGTTGCCATGAGTTTCCCAGCTGATTGTGACACTTTAAATTTCTTGGGCGGTGCTGTGCCCTTTTTATGCCACTGCATGGGGTCTTGTTTGGACTCAGGTTCATAATGATGAACCCAAGTTTCGTCTCCAGTAACAATTCCACTCAATACACCATCCTTGTCTTCATTACAGAGGTCCAAAAATACACGCGAACACTCTACGCGCTGTTGTTTTTGCGGCAGCGTGGGTATTCTCGGCACCCATTTTACGCTAACCTTAGATATGCCGAGATGATCGTGTAGGATTTTAAAAATTGTTGTATCGGATACTCCAACCATTTCTGCGAGTTGTTTCTTCTTTAGTCGAGCATCTTCGAGTACAATTTGTTCAACTTTTTGGATAAGTGCTGGTGTGGTCACCTCAATGCTCCTGCCCGGCCTCGGATCGTCTTCAAGGGATTCCCTTCCTTGTTTAAATAAACTATGCCACTTGTACACCATGGTTTTTCCTGGACAAGAGTCGCCGTAAACCAATGACATCTCATTCATTATGGTCGCGACTGATTTTCCTTGCCTGGTAAGGAACTTTATAACGGCACGATATTCGATTTTTTCCATATTTCACTTTTCACTCCTGATTATGTTACTTGGTTGACGATAGCTCAAAGACTAACTGTCTAATACTTCTTCTTCTTCTTCTTTACCTTATTCCTTGAAGTTGAACTGGGTTCTATAACTTCGAATTCTTTATTGAGATATTGGTTGTTGATGAGAATGGGGATCAGAGAACACTATGGTGTGGTAAGTTACCTCCCCTAATTCATGATAAGGGTGTTAATTGGGTTGATTGGACGATACTTTATCAGACATGATGGTTGTTCTGTGGTTGGGGAATCTCATTGGGGATTAGGGTCCGAGGGTCTAAGGTAGATCATCGAGCAAGATATCCTGCGGAAGTTTGTGATTTCCGTAGAGAGCGGGTTGGTATGAATTTCTGTAGATGGAAAGTAAGATCTAGCCAGTTGTTTGACGTAGTCTTGGATTGTGGGTAGTTGTAAATCTTGGTGAACTGTGGCGTTGGAGACGTACCATGGGGCAGACACTATAATTCTCGCTGCCTTGTTTTGTTTAACTTGGAGACGGTTTAAATGTGTTTTTGCAGCGTGACCCCAAATGGGGATGGCGTAGGTCATTATTGGTCGAATGACCTGTTTATATAGTAGTAGTTTCATGTTTAGGTTAAGACTATTGTTGCCGTGGAATAGGGAATATAATTGGGAGAGGGCGGCCATTGCCCTGTTGAC